>JBBBVU010000020.1:7855371-7887790 GCA_037177055.1 Atherinosoma microstoma
CCCCCCCCCCCCCCCCCCCCCCCCCCCCCCCCCCCCCCCCCCCCCCCCCCCCCCCCCCCCCCCCCCCCCCCCACTTTGAGGCTTTATTTCTTTGAATGGTCAGCAGCTTAAAGTTTCACTTCCACTTTATCAAGAAAGTTTTGAAACCATAGTTTAATTTATTTCTCTTGGATTTGACTTTTTATTCTGATCCCTGAAAATTCTGAGAAACACAGAAAGATAATGTCTTGTTTTGAGATCTTGACCTTGTTCCAGACAAGACGTGTTCCTTCAGAGATTTTGCTTCACATAAGTACAGGTGGCGAAAGCAGAGCTTTTGTAAACCTGGATGCTTTGTCTAGTCCTTTTAACATCTAGCTCGTTTCTGCAATCTGAACCCCGGCATGCTTGCCAAACTTTGTGTGCTTCCTATTTAGTGTAACCTCCAGACTTCGCCAATGTGACCGAGCTGCACTTATGAAGGTGATAACTAAACAAGTGTACGGTTCCAACAAGGTTAAAGCTGGCGCTTTTTGATTGTACAGCATGAAAAATAAAACCAGTAGCTTCATAGTTTGCTATTGGTTGTAAAAAAAAGTGATGGTAATATGTTTAAATGCTAAATATTGAAACTGTTTTAAAAAAACTTTTTTTTTAAAAACACCACTATAAAAAAATGCCAAAATACAGGATTTGTGTTTTATCCTCTTGTGTCACAAACTAATTCCTTTTTTGTTTCTGCCCTTCTCCAGACAAACCATCATGATTCCTATCACAGAACTCCGGTACTTTGCTGACACCCAGCCAGCGTACCGCATCCTGAAGCCATGGTGGGACGTTTTCACCGACTACATCTCAATCGTCATGCTGATGATTGCGGTGTTCGGTGGGACGCTGCAGGTCACACAGGACAAGATGATCTGCCTGCCTTGCAAGTGGGTCTACAACATGTCGTGCAAGACCATGCCCGCCCCAAATACGACCTCCTCCGATCCACCCGAACCCAAAGGCATCCAGTACGACCTCGACCGACATCAGTATAACTACGTCGATGCCGTCTGCTACGAGAACAAGCTGCACTGGTTCGCTAAATATTTCCCGTATCTGGTGCTACTCCACACCCTGATCTTCCTGGCCTGCAGCAACTTCTGGTTCAAATTCCCCCGCACAAGCTCCAAACTGGAACATTTTGTCTCCATCCTACTCAAGTGCTTCGACTCCCCGTGGACAACGAGGGCTTTGTCCGAGACCGTGGTGGAGGAGAGCGACCCCAAACCTATGGGGAAAATGAACGGTTCCATGGATAAGAAAGCCTCAAGTGTGAGCGAGGACGTTGAGGCGAACGTGCCCATGCTCCAGCGAACAAAGTCAAGGATTGAACAGGGAATTGTGGATCGCTCTGAAACTGGGGTTTTAGATAAAAAGGAAGGGGAGCAGGCCAAAGCCCTTTTTGAAAAAGTGAAGAAGTTCAGGATCCACGTGGAGGAAGGTGATATAGTGTACCGTCTTTACGTACGTCAGACCATAATCAAAGTAATAAAGTTTATATTGATAATTTCCTACACAGCCCGCTATGTAGGAAACATCCGGTTCAGTGTAGAGTGCCAGGTGGACATTGAGAAGCTAACAGGGTACAGCATGTTTTCCTGTGCTCACCCGTTAGCCACTCTTTTCAAGATTTTGGCCTGTTTCTACATCAGCTTGGTGGTGATCTACGGCCTCATCTGCATGTACACGCTCTGTTGGATGCTCAGACGCTCCCTGAAACGATACTCCTTTGAATCGATCCGCGAGGAAAGCAGTTATAGTGACATCCCTGACTTGAAGAATGACTTTGCCTTCATGCTACACATGATAGATCAGTATGACCCTCTCTATTCCAAACGCTTTGCTGTCTTTTTGTCTGAGGTTAGTGAGAACAAGCTGAGGCAGCTGAATCTAAACAATGAGTGGACATTAGAGAAGCTGAGGCAGCGAATTACCAAAAACTCTCAGGATAAGCAGGAGTTGCACCTCTTCATGCTCAGCGGGATCCCAGACACGGTCTTCGATCTGGTCGAACTCGAGGTGCTCAAACTGGAGCTTATCCCAGACGTCACAATCCCACCAATCATCGCTCAGCTTTCTAACTTGAGGGAGATGTGGCTCTACCACACACCAGCCAAAATCGAGGCTCCTGCTCTGGCTTTCTTAAGAGAGAACCTGAGATCACTCCACATAAAGTTCACTGATATCAAGGAGATCCCACTGTGGATCTACAGCCTGAAGAACCTCATCGAGTTACATCTAACTGGGAACCTTAGCGCTGAGAACAACCGTTACATCGTCATCGACGGGCTCAGAGAGCTCAAAAGTCTCAAAGTGCTGCGTCTGAAAAGCAACCTGACCAAGCTCCCCCAGGTGGTAACTGATGTGGGGGTACACCTTCAGAAGCTCTCCATCAATAATGAGGGTACTAAGCTGATGGTGCTCAACAGCCTGAAGAAAATGGTCAACCTGACGGAGCTTGAGCTTGTTCGCTGTGATCTCGAACGGATCCCACACTCCATCTTTAGTTTGCACAACCTGCAGGAGATTGACCTGAAAGACAACAACCTGAAGACAATAGAGGAGATCATCAGCTTCCAGCACCTGCACCGCCTCGTGTGCCTGAAGCTCTGGTACAACCAGATCGCCTACATCCCCATTCAGATCGGCACACTGACCAACATGGAGAGGCTGTATCTGAACAGAAACAAGATTGAGAAGATCCCCAGCCAGCTTTTCTTCTGCCGCAAGCTGCGCTTCTTAGACCTGAGCCACAACAATCTGACCAGCATCCACCCCGACGTGGGCTTCCTCCAGAACCTGCAGTACTTTGCTGTGACGGCAAACAGGGTAAGAAGCAGAACTATCTCATTTTTTTTTACAGTGCATGCTTTCATTTCATTCAAAGTCTGTCATTCTTTGTCTGCCTCCAACCTTCTATGTTTTATTATATGACTCGGATAATCTCAAAGGCCAGATAAGGTATTTTCAAAGGTCAGTACTTAGAATGCTGAGATTCTTATTGAGAATTATGACTTTGAAGATAATGCAATGACAGAGTTTTACAGTTGCGCTCAAAAGACAAAAAGATTGAAAATACCTTTTGGGGTCTGCCTATTTCATGGTAAGTGATATAAAAGCTAGTATTGAGTAATATGTTATAAATGTGGTACCACTTAAATTAGATTATTCAAAACTGCTTTCTTACAAAAGGCTCCTCTCTCTCTGGAGTGACTCACAGATTTGACCTTTCTTTTCAAATTCTTTGCTAATTTCTGGCCTGTAAATAAAACTGCTGGAGATTTCCGATACATTTGTCGTCACATTTGTTAGATAATTCCTCTGTTTTTCCTCTGGAACCATATTGTATTGGTAACATAATGCTATCTTTGCCCTTTTCCCGGAACAGCCCCACAAATCCAATCGCTTCCCTATTGAGGCGAACGCAGAAGACAACTGTTCATTAAAACAAAGGACACTTTTTTTTAAAGGATGTTTTTTGTTGAAAACATCCTAAACAAAAACACTGAGGACCTTTGTGAAATGGTACCATCATGGCTGCATTGGTACAGGAAATCATTTAAATCTGAATTAAAATTTTGTTATTTGGTTTACGATTCTAAAACTTTGCTAAAAGAGATGCAGTTTTGTTCACATTCAGAACAAACAAGCGCAACCTTTTTCTCCAGAAAATAACGCTTTGAGCTCAAAAGCATGTATGCAACATCATGTGTTTTTAGTAAAAGCTACTATTACTGCTGTTTTACTGTGTTTGCTTGTGTGGCTGCATGCTGAAAATAGCCTCCAGCAGGTCCAAAAGCAGCCACAATTAGCTCCATTAAATGGGACTGTTCTGGTGCTTCTTGTGTTGTTAGGGCCTCTTTTGGTCTCTTTACACCTCCAGCACATTATTGGTTCAAACGAGCTGTAAAAAGGAGTAACTTTGAATATTGTGTCTATGTTGGAGTTAATTTGATGTAATTTCTAGGGAGAAAGATGACTCAGTTTCTGACAAGTTAATGGAACATGAACATGCTGAATTCTGAGCAGCCTTTTATCTTGTTTTTGTTCGTTTCCTGTGCTGTGGTCTGGGATTTGTTACACGGTTTTAATTGGGTGGCATCTGAAATACGGCCACAACAGAAACAACTGCCTCTTTTTCTTAGTGTCATCAGGGCTTAGGGATTAAAAATTGAACAAGCCAGGCCTTTTCTGTTCATTGGTAACTTAAATGTCTCCTTATCCTGCCTTTCATCCTCTTCAACTACAGATCGAGACTTTGCCCCCGGAGTTGTTCCAGTGTAAGAAACTACGTACTCTGAATTTGGGGAACAACTGCTTACAGACGCTGCCGTCACGTTTTGGAGAACTCACCGGGCTGACCCAACTTGAGCTTCGAGGGAACCGTCTAGAGTGCCTCCCGGTTGAGCTCGGAGAGTGTCGACTGTTAAAGAGGAGCGGCCTGGTGGTGGAGGAAGATCTGTTCAACACGCTGCCGTCAGAAGTCAAAGAGCAGCTTTGGAGGGCTGATAAGGAGCAAGCTTGAGCAGAGGAAAAAAAGACGGACGAGAGGAACAGACAAGAAGAGATTTATTAAAGAGAGATGCAGCAGTGTTGACCATGCAGGAAATGAAAAGTGAAGTCCGGCTCAGTAAAAGTAAGGATGTCAAAGAGGTCCCAATATGAAAAGACATGCGAAGGACGAAGCTCCTGATAAATCTCGGGGATCAGAGTTGTTTCAGTAACGCAGCTTTTCTGTGTTTTATTCGCTGCAGAGAAGTGAGGATGCTGGCAGGTGATGTTGAATATGCATGCCACAGTAGGATCTTTTAAAGCAAAATTGTTTATTCAAAAGTCAATTTTGCACGACTTAAAAGTGCTCACGATCATGACTTTGCTGTACACAGGATACTTGCAAGAGTAAACGAACAACAGTTGCCTGCTTTTTCCTCTGGGTTCGGGACGTTTGGAGAAATTTTTATGTATGCATTTAAAGTTGCAGTGCAGTGTGGCTCACTTTGTGGACAGATGTTTTTTAAGTAAGTACCGCACAACTGATAGCCAGTCTGTTAAGGCATGAAGATTCGTCAGTGTTGTTTTCTTCAGGCTCACTTTACGCTCGAGCTGCTTAAAGGCGTCTTTTTATGCCAACAAAGTGACTTTGATGAAGACTAAGAAATCATCCCACAGGTGATCTCACAGCTTAGGCCTTAACCTCGGAAGATTTGTGGAGATGACGTCAAACACAAGCGGTCAAATATTCAATGGGAATAGACGGGAATGAACTCTACAGTGCGATGTCTAAAAACCCCGCAGTTGTTAAATAATAACTGCACGAGGAGCTGTGGAGAAATCTGCAATCCTTCTTGGACTCTTTGTTTTGCATCACCAAGCATCATGTTTACTTTGGTGTGTGACAGGCATTAGCTTTTTTTGCTTTTTTTTCATGACTTAAAATCACACATTACAAACACGTCTTAATGGAGCTGTGTGAGGGGGAGTGTTTGGAAAGGGTGAAACATTCATTTTGATGTATCTTCAGATGCTACCAGACATCTATATCGACATGTAACAGTTCCTGGAACATACTCATATAGTCGAATATCTTAAGTGACCTTTGTTCATTTCAAAGCTTACATATTTTGCCTCAGCAACAAAAATACAAGTACACACTGTGCACAGAAAGTTAGCTTTCCCTAAGCTGTCTTAGTGTCTTTGTGTCAAAGATAGAAAAATAAAATCTTTTCTATCTTTCGTTTTCAAATCTAAAATAAGCAGCCTTGCACAGAGAAAGTCATTCAGCATTAAGATGATCCAGTCCAACGACAAAAATCAAGGTACTTTTTATGCTCCATGTGTTTTGAATCATTATTAGATGAACCAGTGTGGCACCTCCAAGTGGATGAACAAAACATGAAATAGGAGTCATGCGCTGCCAGTCTGAAAAACACGTCTTGACTCAAGTGCTCAGCTGTTCTTGTGTGAGCTCTTGTGTATTTATCTAGCTCTGTTTACTTCAGGAAAGAGCCGACATTTGTCAGATTAGTTATTTCCTTCGCAAAAGAGGAACTGGTTTCAACCGGCTTCTACAAGGGACAGATTTTTTTTTTCTTGTCTTGTAAGATTGTGAAATATGTGGTATCCATGCTCCGAAAGAATGAAACATGCTTTGTCTGCTTGAAACACTTTTCTTGTTTAGACCTGGGATTTAATAGCATCATTTGGAGCAAATCTGCCATGTTTACTCCTGCCAGACATCTCTTGTTGCTAGTATGGCCTTAGCTTTTACAAGCTATACCCTTTTAATGATCACAAACATCATTGGGGCTTTTTTTTTATTTTTCATTCTTGTGCTGTAAAATGTATAGCTCAGATATTTAATGTCTTTGTTTAATGTGTATCATGTGGTTTTATTCTAACCAGCTGGTTCCTTTTTTATTTGTAGCTTATTTAAGAGAGTCAAAGGAAGCTTCAGTGTAATGATTCAGCTGCACATTTTTGTTAACAGCACATTTTACTTGACTGAGACTTTAGCTAAACTCGGGAGTTTCAGTTTTGAATGTTTTGTCAGGCTAGCAGTTTTATAGTTGGAGACAAAGATGGGAGGAAAAACAGATGACAGTAGAAAAAAGTGCCAAGTAAGCAGGTTTGATCAGAGCATGCTTCAGTGACTTACCCTGTTGGATGCCAAAAAAATGAGCAAATTGATTAAGGTGATATCACAAAGACATTATGTACACTGTATTTCTGTAGCTGGACAGAGTGAGAAAGACAAACTGCAGTTTTATATCAGTGAACAGTACATTTAATATTGTAATATGGATCATTGTGGTGGTGCAGTGCAGTTAACAGTAACGCTCTCTCCTGCACCACAGTGTCAGATTAACAGGTTTGTACAGTTCACAGCAGTTGTGTGAGGTGCGTTATGATTAGGGATGGGCATTTCAAGGGAAAATAAACTATTCAAAATCACAGAGAATGAATTAATAATTATTTTAATACCATTGGAAAAGCAACCTTAAGTTATGATCTTAACATGCTGGTCATATCTTTCAGTGTTGAATAGTCACAAGACAAAATGAAGATTTAGTTTCATCCTCATTTCTGACCAGTTACTAAGTCAAATTTCATTCTTGGTTGAGCTTTTATAGTTTAATGCAAATCTATAAGTTTGAGACTGCCATTAAAAATGGACTCACGCTGCATCAAAATTAGCTGAGTTTGCTAAAATGACTTTGTACATGTTGATGTCGGAGTACAGCTTTTCTTATAGCACCTCTGTAATCAGATCTCATTCTGTTTTTTTGCCAACAAGTGGAGGACATGTTCTAATGTTTTTCCCAGGAGTTACTCTGTCATTTTTCCCGTCCTGCCCGGCTGTGACTCAGCTTCCCAGTCCCGTCACTTTCCTCTGAGTCATACGTTTCACTTCCAGCCTACTCCGTTTCCCCTCGTGTCAGCTTTAGAGGATCAGGTGAAGGTCTGAGCTGAGGTCCGTCAGACGTTTGCCAAAACCCAAAAAGAGGAAGTTGTAGTGACGGGCTGCTTGGTTACAAGAAAACACAAGCACTTGAAGTTAATATTTATCACATAAGAAGTGGCATATTTTCTTCTAGACATTTTAGCTTTGTTGTTAAATTGCACAGATGTGCTGAAATGTAGATTTTTATTTCTGCTGCCTTTTTATTAACTGTGCAAAATATCACACATGGTGTTTCTGTATGTTGTGTGTGCCTTAAGTAGTTTCATTTGTGCAAAGCGGCACTATTTTTTTTCCTCCCCTTCCTGCATGTATTTACTCGTTAAGATCCACAAGTTTTTCTGGACGCAGTTCAACTGAACAATTATTGACAATCGTATTTAATGGAAATGGAGGTGAGCCCACCCTCCAGGGTGGGGATTGTGCAATTCTGTAAATACCTGCAATAGAAAGGATGTACATTTTAAGAAAGCAACATAAATTTAATTTCAATCATGCAAAATTTCAGTATTTGCAGACTATTGTACAAAAATTTTTAATTGCTAGACTGCCATGATTGCATCCATGTATAAACATTTTTTTCCTTTTTTTAAGAGAAAAAAAGAAGTACCCAATTGTATTTACTGCGTACAATGAATTGATCCTTGTATCCTGATGCCTATCGGGGACTAATGAAAACACTTTCACGCTTTACTTTCTTTTGGCATCATAGCCATTTCTGTTTTGAGCATGAGTTTGTTGATAACTTGTGTGCAGTATAGCCATAATGGAAACCTACCCTACTTCTTAGCCTCCAGCAACAATCTCACTGAATATAAACTCTAAAGCTGAATGGACAGACTTGTGTCAATCAGTGTTGTCTGTATCACATATGACAAGGCCTTTAGTAAATAATTCTTGCCAAGTGAACTGAACACTAGCTTTTTAAGTGTATGTAACAGTGGAACTTGGATTTCTGAATGTTCAGAGTCTACTTTTATACCATTCTGACACATGATAATAAAAATTGACACTAAACACCAAATCCTGCTCCTGGGTCTGTACATTTCTCATCTGCACCTGGTTCCTCTTTCACAGGGACATTTTGAGAACTGCTAAGTAGTTGTTTCTACTCTTCAAGAAAGCTGATCTCTCTGCTATTACTGACACTTGTCTTGGAGGGACAGTTGTAATTAATGTCTCATATTTATTAGTTGTTCCATTGATCACTAGGCACACACCATGCCTAGCTCATAAATTGGCTTACCTATATTTTACACTTGTTGACATCATTAATAAGGTCTATATCTGTGGTCTGGGACGTGATCCATGTATCACAGGACTTGATTGATTTATTGATTAGATTTGACAGCTTTCAAATCCATTTCCAGAAGAGGGGGTTCGAAGATCTGGTTCAGATGCCTCCCTGGTGAGGTGTTCCGAGCACATCCCACAGGGAGGAGGCCCTGGGGAAGACCCAGACTGTCTCTTGGCTAACCCGGGAACACCTTGGTATTCTCCCAGATTAGCTGGAAGAAATAGGGGGGGAAAGGGAAGTCTGGGCTTCTCTGCTTGAATGCTGTGGGAAGTAATCATTCTGTTACCCTTGTATATGGTACATACAGCTTTTTATCAAAATTCTACAAAGCAATGTTGTAATTTGAACCACACTGCTGTTTAAATTCAGCTTTAGTTAGTAGAAAATGTCAGAAATAATAGTTTTAATTATAAGGCATATAAAAATATGTTATTGGTCTCACCTCAGCCAGCTGTAACGGTGGAAGGATGCTCATGTTTAGGGCAGTATTTTCAAGTAGCTTGATCACAAAATGACACCTGGATGGAAAAAGGATTTTACACACCAAATATTTTAACTTTTCTTTCAAGTTTATAAAATACTTCTTTCAGAACTGCTCACAACCAGTTAAAGCAAGTGCTGACCTCTGACTGGACAAAACTGAAACTAAAATAATCTTTCTGTTTGAATGGATTAACAAGCAGATAGTGGTGTGTGGTGGCCGGATTCTGGAAATTTTACTCCAGTCATATCACTAAAATCAGTATGATATCACTGGTTTATTACATACAACAGTGAATAAATATTCACTTTTTTTTATCTAACGAAAAGCAGCAATACTACGATATATTGTTGTAGTAAAGGTAAAGCTGCTGATAGAATATACTTGGCAAAATAAGCATTGTGCATTGTATTGTTGGTGGTAAACATGGAGCTTTTTTACATTCTGTTAACAGATCAGTATTGAAACATATATTTCTAATGTATAATTTAAGAATTAAAGTTGGCTGCTAAATAAATATATGGAAGCTAAAGTGTTCATTGGAATCCTATTAAATGAAAGTAGAACATGTAAATAACCAAAGTGGCCACAAGAGGGTACTGTTGTCCACTTTCTATTGTCACGTCCCAACAGTGACACCTAAAGGTCATTCTGCGGTACTACAGCAGAGCGGTAAGCTTCAGAAAGCAACGAAAGAGTTAAAAGTTGAAAATCCTATTACTGTTTGAACTTAAATTGATTTTGACAGGTCACGTGTTTAGGAAGCTGGGTACCCGGATGAGAAAACACCTCGTATCTGTCCCATGAACTAGATCTCTCAGCAGACTGCGATGGATTTTATGACGGATCGAGATGTGCGAAAGGTGAGGGTGACTTTAAAACAGCATCGGAGGCACAGTGAGATCCAGTATCTGACATCCTCTGTTTATGTTCATCCTAAATAGCAAATGTTTAAAAGAAATATAAATATTTAGACTGATACTTAGACTCCTGTTAAAAGTAGTCGTGCACGTGAAGCTTATTACGTAACATGTTGCAGCTACAAGTGGCCACTCAGACTAAACGCCCCCTTTTTCTGGTTTAAGGACCAGATGTAACTTTCAGAGAGGATTTAAAATGTGATATTTAGACACATTTAATCATATACGTGTTGTATGAATAGATGCCACTTGGTATTTCACATTGCAAATGATTTATAAATCAAATGGTATTTAATGTGTGCAAGATGATGCTGCATCTATGAGGATATTCATTATTAACCATTTTAACAAGGTTCGGGGGGGTCTGCAAAGCGGTTAAAAAAAAAAAAGGTCTAAAATTACTCAGAAGGCTGTGATACAAAACATGAACATTTTTGTGTAAAATAGAAGATAGCAATTTATGCCATTACTGGTTTGCTAACCAATCAATATGAAAATCATTTCCAACATTTTAAGTCCATGCAAATTCAATCACAATACGAAAACCTACAAAAATTACTTTCTGTAATCACAAAAACAGTGATTACTGCAAGTGAAAGTATGTACAGGTGAATATGTACAAGTTCTGTACAGAATGTCCCGTAAGTAATGTTGAGTGTTTGAGGTAATTGTTTATTATGATGATGGTGTGCAGAAATAAAGCTCCTCTTGAACCATCATGATATTTTTGGGTATCATATCCTTTAATGCTTACTAGAGCGCAGAAGTTAGATCATGGGGGAGCCCAGTGTGTGAGAGGTTTGCAGTGATTTTCCTCTTCCCTGTCTAATACAGTCTAATACAGTTACTCATGGTTCAAATAAAGATCCTCCGATAGGTATTTTATGTTAAAAAAAAAACAGAATCCAACAAGAAAAAAAATACTGTTGTGAAAGTGTCTTGACGTCTCTTTTACTGCCTTGTGAACTGTTGAAACTGCCCTCTGGCTTCACAGTACAAGGAAGATGGATACGTCGTTTTGGATGGGCTGCTAACCTCGCAAGAGTGTGATGAACTGAGGCAGCGGATGACCGAGATCGTGGACCGGATGGATGTCCCTGAGCACTGTCGTACCACCTTCTCCACCTATCACGACGAACAGCTCAAAACACAGGTGACTTAATGAGCAGTGCAGGACTGTATGAGTCTTTAACAGCATGAACGGTTCATTCAACATTATATTTTTCCCATGCTTTCCATCACATCGCACCTTAAAGATGCAGGTAAGGCTGCTAAAAGTCAGTCCCTGTCTCCCTGCTACAGTTATTCACCCTGACCCCAACTGTCCCTCATGTCAGGCTAATAAAAAACTCTTATGTCAACACTGTAGTCTGAGTATGTCTGCAATGTAACTGCTCTCTGGTGGATCAGCTGACCAATGTTAACATTTTGCCCTGCAGGGAAATGCTGACTATTTCATCACAAGTGGAGATAAGATCCGCTTTTTCTTTGAGAAAGGGGTTTTTGATGACAAAGGTGAGCTCTTGTTCAATTCTTCTGGCCTGTCATTTATGTTATAGTGAAATGCAAACTTAGATGAAGCATCTCCTGACTTGCAGGAGAATTCATCGTACCAAAGCAGCGATCACTCAATAAAGTTGGGCATGGTAAGGTATCCAGATTTTGATTCAATTTTGCTAACAACTTATATAAAGAGCTCCTCAAAAAGTTTCCAGAACAAATGATCCAACTCTTTTTTAGCTCTACATGCGTATGAGCCTTTGTACAAAAAAGTTACACATTCACCCAAAGTTCAGGTGAGTTTGATGTTTCTAAAGATAAAGTGTCTAAAGATAATGTTCTGAGTAACAGCATAACCAACACTGAAACCAAATGTTCTCCTCCCAGGGCTTAGCCAAGAAGTTGGGTCTTGTAAATCCTGTGGTACTGCAGAGCATGTACATTTTTAAGGTAAAGCATTCATCTTTCTGAAAACTACTCTCCAGTTTGAGATGATGCAAGAGAGCATTAAAATGTCATCTTTCATTTTGTATACTTTTCAGCAACCAGGGATTGGAGGAGAAGGTAAGAGGAGTCAATGAAATTACAGTTTTTCCATCCGTTTCCCATTTTTCCAGCTCAGATTAAAAAGCAGCTTCACTTACAAGTTACTGATTTTAATAAAGATATTCTCATTTACTCTTAAAATAGCCTTAGCTTAAATATTTATGGGTTTGCAGAGCCCCCCTGCCACTGTAACTGGGATAAACAGGAATACCATTGCATAAGTCAGTAATGTGCAACCAAAAGATCAACGAGCTGTGACTTGTGTTCTTTATCAGAGTTGTGGGCGCACTGTCCTTTCCTGCCTTTCCACTCTGCAACTGTTAATGTTAGCTGTTAATAAATAACAGACAGGCTTGAGACTTACCTTCATATGTCTTTATTTCACCATGACTTCTTTAACACGTGCCTGCAACTTTTAACCCGTTCACACCTCATTTCTCATTTTAAACAGCCGTATTGAACCTAACAGTTCTCTGAAAAAACTGTTCAACTGGTTTATTAATAAAGACTTTTTTTTTTATCCGAAAGTTAAGGTTTTATTTTGAATAATTGACTTTACCCTTGTATTTATTAATATATAATAAACATGTTTGAAGGAGTACTCATCACATTCTAAAAGGTAGAGACATACATGTGTTGCATCATGTCTAAAGCAATACAGGATGAAAAACACAAGAAAACCGTACAGCTGCTGGTTTTTTGTTTGTTGACTAAGGGAAATAATTGTCAACTTCATCCAGCAGGATTTGGAAGTGCTAGAAGACTGCATGTGAACATTTCCCCGTTGTAGTCCAGTGGCTACAAATTACCAGCTTTTTCTGTACAGACAAGATGTCAACAATTATGTTGAAATGCTATACCACAACAAAAAAGAAACAAAAAAACCAAGTACTCAAAGACATTTGTAATGTAAAGATCAGCTTTTTTCGGTAATATTTCTTGGATCTGGTAAGCCTTCATATGTTTAAATGGATAAATATTTCTGCAAACTCACTGAAATAATTCTGGTTAGATCCACATGTTATAAGTATTTACATGAAAGGCAGAGTGTTTACATGCTGCAGAGTATTTAATCAGAATGAAACTCTGGGCTTGGCTGCCAATTTATGCAAAGAACCAACAAAAAAAGAAGTATATATTGTTTTTCTCAACTTTATTCCCAGCTTAGCAACACACAAGCCTTTTTGTCCTGCTCTTTAAAAATGCCCCTGGCCGTGCCCGAGAGCAGACCAGGATCCGGTGGTTGAAACTCAGACAAAATTGTCCTCAGGAATGAGCTCTATTGAAGTATCTAGAGAAGATTGTCAACCATCCTTAACTGTACTAGGTCCTCCGCCTGATCTAATGTGTTTGTTTATGTGATCATTTTTATTCTGATCTAAATACTAATCTGATTAAAATCAGTCCATATCAATGCAGCTAACCAAGTTAAACACATCCTTTCTTTATATTTAATTTCTTGAAATAGATCATTGTGTGTTTCTTAGTGACAGCTCACCAAGACGCCACATTTCTGTACACGGAGCCTCTGGGCAGAGTTATGGGGTTGTGGATCGCCCTGGAGGATGCTACGGTTAACAATGGCTGCCTGTGGTTTATCCCAGGGTCACATGATAGTAAGCATCAAACTCTATATTAGACTGGACCATTTGTGAACCAGTGTTATGCCAGAACTACTGTATGCATGCTCTCCTTTTCCCAGGCGGTATCTCCCGTCGCATGGTGCGCACCCCGAAAGGCACTTTTCCACTCACAGACTTCACCGGAAGAGAGCAGGAATATGATGACGAAAAGTTTGTTGCTGCCCCAGTTAAGAAAGGTAACGACTGTTTAAATCACTGATCAAATAAATAATTTGAATTTTGGGCCCTTTTTTTGACAGAGAACACATTAAAATGAATATAAAATGCTTATTGTACACAGTGCAGAGCGCAAACAAAGAGCCTTTCATTTTTATTTCTGGGTAAAAGTGATCAGATGTTTCAGCTCCTGAAACACGAGGAAAAGAATAAACAGTTTAACCGTACTGTCAAATGAAGCTGTGAGAACTGCTCCATCCATCTCTGGGTGTTCAGGTGGTGTGGTCCTGATCAACGGGGAGGTGGTGCATCGAAGCGCTGAAAACACTTCAGAGGACTCGCGCCACGTCTACACTTTTCACCTCATGGAGACCCTGGACACCCGCTGGAGCCCTGATAACTGGTAAGAGCTGAAGGACTTTGTAGTGTTTGTTTTATTATTATTATTGTTTATAAATCAGCTGTAGTAGGTAAATGCAGCATTAATATGACGTTTCTGTTACTAAGTTTCTTTATTGTAGTTTCACTTCAAAGCCAGAGATGATATTCTGATAAAAGCAACACTGTGGTTATGGGACAGAAATGAGACAATCTGGCTTTTAAAGATAAAAAGTTGAACTTCTAAGTAGTTAAGCACAACACTGTCTCTGGTTTGGCATCAATAGCTAATGGATAATATGAATTCATTTTAGACTGATCCTATTGTACCTACAGATAAATCTGTAAAACAGCACAGGGGGAAAATGGCATTTATTCAAAAGATACATCAACAGATGTAACGCTTGTCTTTGGAAAAAGTACTTTGAGTACTTTTCTAAGCTCCTTCAACTACCATGCTCCTCCAGTAGCAATACGCTTGAGGTTTTACTTTTTCTTCCTGTTTCAAACACTCACACATTTCAAATAATTAGGATTAACATCTTGCTTTTGATTTTGCTGCTCCACAACTTTCTGTTTTCTATTGTAGATTTGATGGATTTGCTGATATGTTAAGTATCATTAACCTGTAAAAAATAAAAATAGAAAATAAAAATAAAGTAAACTTCCTCTGGCCTTTCATTGTCTTCAAACACCCTCATAATGTTGCAGAGTTTGTACCTTAATCAGATCAAATCATGCCTTAGAATGGGCAAAGTGGTGGGCATGAACTTTTTGAAGATGGTCTAAATGTCTAAAATTTCAACTGTGCCAGAGAGAAATTAATGTGACTCAGTACCATATTTTATATTTGAGCTCAACTTATAGACAATAAATATCTATAAAATTAGCTATTGTTCAAAATAAAAGATAAAAAAAAACATTTATTTCTGCTTCTTTCAAAAGATGCATGTTTTAATCCATCTCTATCACTTCCGTCTCTTTGTGTCTTTCAGGTTGCAGCCCACTGAGGAGCTCCCTTTCCCACCTCTCTACATTAAATGAAGAATGTCTTTGACATCTGGTGCTGCACAAAAAAAAGGACCAACATGTATGAACAGTTTAAAACACAGACACATGTGCTACACAGTCTTCTGGCTTTTTACATCTTATCTAACAAGGTTTCTCTGGCCTATCTGTAGCCCAGTACAGTGGTTCTTCACCGTTTTGGGGGTCAGCCTCAGGACACTAACCTCACAACATCTCGGTGTTAACCCATTAAATACTCTGTGTCACTTTTTTAAGACTGTAAATGAAGTTTTCGGCTGCTGTATGCTAATAAGTTACGCACTTACTTTTTATGAAAACCGCTAACTTCATTGCCAAGTCAAGGATTGTTTGAAATAATCAAATTATTTCTGTTAAATTTGAAGTTATGAGTGCATGTTTGACGCTGTCCGTAGTGCTGAAAGACCAGAGAGGAAATAGATGGAACAGATCATTCTGCTTCCTTTATAGTAATGCATTTTGGCTCAGTTATCGATATAAGAGGTGACTGTGTGGTTTAAAGCTTTCACTTACAAGCACTTGTAAAAAAAACACTGTAGGTATTCTACAGCAGTTGGACCATTGCTGTGAGAACCCAGCCAGGTTTATTAATGGTGGCCATCTTTCAAAAGTCAGTGCATCTATTTTTAAATGAGACAAAAAAATAAACATTTTTAAAAACTTTTCAATCACCTTAACATGAAACCCTCCACAACACAGCTGATATTTATGTCCATTTTTATTTAGCATTTACCCATCAACATCATCACCAACCAGTTTCATTCATTATTCAGTCTTTTCCCCCCCAAAATATTCCCACGATGAAATTCCCTTTTTTTTTTCTTTTTTCTTTACAGACAAGTTTAAACATTTGTTTTCAAGTATGTTCATTTTAAAGATACAACTCAAATGAAAAACAAGTAAACTTAATGACTGAATGACTTTTTAAAATCACAACATTCAAAAACTTCTTGAGCAGGTTTTCAAATGAAACCGAGAAAGCAAAAGAGTTCATCTTTGTGTTGCCAAAGTCCGGCCGACCTTTCGCCATTTCAACATGCAGTGTTACATTATTTCAAAATGTAGGGATGATGGCAAATGACATACTATCGTGCTAAAAACTGTAATTACAACATAAAATGAACAATAAATAAAAGACAAAAATCAATGCTGAGAAGAAAAACAAACACAAACAAGGTTGCGGTCATAAAAATCATTTCAGAATGAGATCAAACCTGGTGACATCTGGTGGAACTTTCTATAAAGCCGTTTAAATAATTACACGATTAAGTCGTCGATAATGAAGGACCCGTGTTCATCAAAAGCACATCCACAGAGTCCAGAAATATGCATGGTTTGAAGGCTTAGTATCACAAGGAAATGTATATATAGTTTTACCTTAAAGGGTCCCACCAAACCATAGGTGTACTGAGCAAAAGTATAAAACAAAATATATACTGTGGGATACCTGCATATATGTTACAGTACTGGATTTCACATTAGTGTCATGCAGGAGCATAGTGAGAGTCAGCCCTTATAAAAAAAGAGTTGAGTGAGGCTGCCATGCTTTTTTCTACGCTTTCTACAATAATTGATCATGAGAAATAATTTAAAAAAAAAAACATATCTTAAGGCAGATATTTTCAACATTAAGTCCTTCATATTGCCGTCAGCGAGGCAAAATAAAGTGTAAGGAAGGATAGGAGGTTAAGAAAGAGACAAAACTTTCAATACTGTTCTTCGAAGGCAATACATGGGCATGTATTGTTTAAACCAAAGGGGAACGACGGGAAAATGCTCATAACGTGGCAACTGAAGAGTGTAATGTGAGTGAAAGACAGTTTTCCACTTTGCTAAACTAAAATCTCCTGTTGCATAATTTAAGAGTAGCTGGTGTCAGCGGTTGAGTCCCTCAGGGTCAGGATGGAAGGTTACACCACCGCCGTCACTGAGCTCAAAGAATATTTAGCAACACTTCCACATATTCAATAACTTGCTTTTAAAACTCATTACAGTCGATATGGGAAATTTGCTAATTGAAAACTGACTTTAACGTGAAATATCCGTATGTCTGCTGTAGGATAGAAATGAGATTTTTCTCTTCTGTGCTGTATTGCTTTTTTTTAAAAAAAAAAAAACAAACAAACAAACTAGATCCTTCTTGTGCCACTGATTCCCAAAGGACTTCTCTTACATTTGGTTTTCCCCTCACATTTTTACTTCCTTTTCTCCAAGAAAGGGAGGAATAGAGAGAGAAGAGATCTGTTCATTGGCATCACGTGTCCATTCAAAGCAACAGCAGGATGAAGAGGTAAAGCGGGAGGAAGAGGTTGTCTATTTGGGAAGTGTAAGCTTCCAGCATGGCCACCACAGTGATGGAGCCGACTATCCATGAGTAAGTCGAGTTCAGATTGATGCTCCCATCAAAGATGAGGAACATCGCCACGGCGATAATCTGGGCAAACACAGATGTTGCCGTCCCCTCCAAGGTTTTCTTAGTTCCAGGCCAACGGATCTCCCCCATGGTACTGCCAAACACAGATGCCACAGTGTCTCCAACTCCCACAGCCAGCACACCCGCGTAGGGCACCAGGCCGCCTGCCCCAGGAAGTATCCCCTTAGGTGCACAAGGTCCAGGAAACAGCCAAATGGGTAGAGACATACCCAGCAGCAGGTAAACGTGGGTGAGGATGAGAGGCCCAGAGTCTCGCTCATCCAAGAACAAGGTGAGCAGCTGCCTAAGCAGCTGACCCAGAGGCCTGATCCGAAAGTAACGCACGTACTCCAAGAACAAGAAAACCGCCAAGCAACCAACAGAAGCCACGTGGAGCAGCTGCCTGTCGCATATCAGCCCGGGAACGTATGTGGCCACTACAATCACGTGGAAGTACTTCCTGACAACAGTCGAGGCTTGGTGCTTCTTGGATCCAGACTGTCGCTGATGGTTCTGATGCAACACGACACAAGTCGCTACAACAGCCAGAAACACCCAGTAGCCCAGCAGGCAGAGTCTTCTGTCATTTAACATGACAAAGTCCAGCAGCCACATGATGGGGTGCCGGCCGATGAACAAGGACAGCCACGGCATGAGGATCCCCAGAACCAGGACGGCTGTCATCATGTGGAAGAAAAGTGAAGACACCCACGTTTCGGACTCCATGAAGCAGAAGAGCAGGGCGAAGAAAACGCCCAGCAACAGCGAGCCCACCACCACCACAGGCAGGAAATAGTTCACTGGATCACCTTTGACCTCTGCTAGGTTCAAGGAGCGCTTGATGAGCTGGTTCACGATGAAACTGATTCCACCGACGATGAGGAGCGCCTCTCCGGGGGTGAAGCAGCGTGGCAGCAAGTAAAGTACAATCAGGCTGAGATAAACAAAGATCAGCAGTACCTCTAAGACTTCAATCACCTCAGACACGGTCAGCGTCTGCTTCGTCGTGTAGAGGATTGCACTGCCAGCCAGGCCTGCGATCACGCAAGTGTTGGTGGGTACAGGTCTCGTGATGCCCAGCGCGATCAGCGAGAGGAACAGAGCCAGCATCATCCCCGTGATGGTCATCACCATGGAGAAGCGTTCAAAGTAGACATTCCCCGAGTCGGAGCACTTTTCTTTCAGTGCCAGGCCCAACAAAGGCATCACCATGGAGGCTGGGACAATGCCGCTGTTTGCTGTCGGACGAAACTGGAACACGGCGCCTCCTGACTTGAGCAGACGGTCCCATTTGTGCTGGACGTAGAAAGCCTGGATGACGAGGGCTACGCTGCACCAGGAGTGCTGATTCCAGACAGCCATGTGGACACACAGCACCACTACCAGGACGACAGAGGACTCCACTAGAACTGGGTTGACATGCATGGCTGCAAGGTTGAGGCTCACAGGGAGGGAAGGGGGGAGAAGGGTTGATGTGAACAGATGGTCTGCAGCAGTGAAGGCCTTCTTCTGTCACTTCCTTTCTATGGCAGTCATCATCATCATTTGGCAAGTATGTTCCACTTCCTATGGGTCTCTAGGGGGGGAAAGGGAGAAATAAACAGTAAGATACAAATTATAACCATAGAAAATACAGCTGGGTCATGACCTGTCTGCTTCCAGCCACCAGCGATTTGCAACACTAAACATTCATAGAAAGTATCTGAGCACGTGAACGAGACGCGTGTTCTTTCCACATCAGCTGCAACCTTTGTTCCTGTGGGGGTTGAAGGTTTGAATGACAACTGGCCTGGATCTGCGGTCTGTACCTCGTGGCCAGGCAGTGCAACGAATAAATAAATAAATAAAAATCTGTCATATCTAATATATATATATATGCGCAAACACTGCCCAGTAGGGTCTGTTAAAGCGAGGATGGAGTCTTGGTTTGAGCAGAGGATGCTGCAACCTCGAGCTAACAGCAAATCCAGCTGACTGTACCGAGTTAGCTTAACGCTGCTGTGCACAAACAGCTGCTGGTGTGGAAGTAAATGCGTGCTGACAAAGACAGGAGTACATACCACATAGGTGCAGTGTTATCTGGAAGATGTTGAGCTGGGATATAAATCTCTGCCGTCCTTTACTGATAAATGTGTATCCTTTGTCAGCTGTCGCTAATCACACCCTGTAGAAAGGAGCCATATTTGACAGCAAGGTCACGTGGTACGCTCTTAAAAATATCTCATCCGGTAAAACAGCAGAATGAATTGTAGCCTAAGTAATAGATTACTTTATATGCATTTATTTACTTGCATCTCCACGGGAAATTTTTTGAATATAAGTCAGGAGCATTGTAAAATATATATATTGTACTGACATATTTATACATGGAGATATAAACAAAATGTTTTATTATAAACTGTATTTAACATAGCCTGCCATCTGTAAGAAAATACAACTAACAAAAAAGAAAATAACACATTTTACAACGTTTCTCTATTGTAAACATACTTTTAATTCATTTCTATTTTCAATTTTATTTTACAGAGGAATGAATTAAGATCTTAACTTTACTCATTTTCACGGGACTAAACCAAAACAAACAAGGATTGTGTTAAGAAAGCATAATGAAAATATGTAATTTGCAAGACAATTTACATCAACATGGTATTATATCATTGTATTGCTGTCCATCCAAAGAGGTTTTCTCCCCTTTTCAGTTCTATAAACCACATAAAGAACATTTAGAAATTGTATAATTGTAATATATAAAAATAGAATTAAACCAAATAAAACACTGTTGATTATAAATAAGGCCACCAAATTTCCAGAAGAGTATTATATCTATCCCTCAAATTATATGACCCCCCCTTTAAAAAAAAGAAAAAAAAATCCAATTTACAAGTTATGATTACGCATTTCTGGCAAGACATTATAAAAATGTCAAAACATGTCTTTAAAAAAAGAGTTTAATAAAAGTATTTGAGGAAAAGTGATATTGAATTATTTTCCACTTGCTTAGAAATAAAATGTCCCATAAATCACACTATGGATGATATATGACATAGATTTGATTGCCTACTCCATAATTTACATTTATTTTCAACAAATCAGTTGATAAAATGTGGCAAAACAAAAACCTAACTATGAAATTTGAACATGACAATGCAAAAAGATAACGCATAATCTCACAATTTAAAATGTTTCACCTGTGTGGAGTTACTTTAGATTTTTTTTAAATGTATTTTTCTGTTGTTTCGATAATCATGTTACTCTAAAAGACAGAAGCAAACAGTTTAGATTCGACATATTTTATTTGGATAACATATGCCCTTAAAATTTTGAGTTGCGTCAGATCATAAAGGGATACACGAAAAGAAGTTAACGTCGACTCAAATAATTTTCAATTCCAGAAGATGGCAGGACAGCAAACCCAAGAAGACCGTTATCTCACGAAGAAGATACTCCAACGACGAAGAAGAACGAGCGTGCACGCCAGCCAATCATATATCAGGAGCGAAGATGGCGGAATCTGAGCAGAGCATCAGGTAGACACATACCAACAAACTTTATAAACATTTAAACCATTTTGATACATTTTAAAAGTATTTGCCAACGAATAAATATTTATACAGAGTTTACCTGTTCTTGAAGTCAGAATAGTGGTTAGGTCTATATTGGGGACTATTTTTTTTATTGAACTGTTAGACCACGCTAACTTAGCTTAGCAAGTGTTAGCGGCTAAACATTTGAATGGCTTTTCTGCAGCGCGGCGCTGCATGTCAACAACAGCATGAGAACTCTGTGGGATCAGTCAGTGACATGATTTTGATTCATTAATGAACAGCACTGCGTTCACGTGGAGATAGAATACCCATGAAATAACTTGGTTAGTTTGTCGATGATAATGTGATCGCGGATAAAGTAGCATCAATGATGGGCATGGACAAAGTAATAGCTACATTGGCTATTGATATTTCAATGGAAAATACTTTTCACATTTCCACAGTTTGAACATTGACCTCAAAACTCCAATTAACTTGACCTTTACCATGTTAATAAGCGGTTACAATGAATTGATATTAACTTATTTAAGAGAAATATTCAAGGGGAGTGTTTAGGATATATTATATGATCAATTATCCATTAATATTATCTGTGAGTTGTAATGTTAGAAGTCTGCAGAACACAATAAGATTGGACCTGCCAGTTTGTTGAAATACTTTTAAAGACGTTCTTTGAAGATGGGAGAGAGGTAAATACTGTTAATGCCTTTTAACGTCTCGAAACCTAAGGGTAGATTTAGTCAAGTGGGCAGATTATGTTGAGTTATAAAAAGTTAAAAAGAGATCGGAAAGGGTTTTGAAATCAGTGTTGGATCTTTCAGTGTAAGCCAGTTAGGCTCTTAAAGGGCATGGTTAAGTTGTCTGAAAGAGGCTTTAGTAACTCACGTTTACAGTTTACTGTATATGGACAAGTGTACAGTGTATGTAAGGGAAAGGTGATGCTTAAAGAGACATATAAAGATGATTATGGCTTTTGACATTTTCTGGAATGATAATGGCATATGTTGTACATATTCAACTTTATGGATCAATAAGACACACTATCGGATCCTGAAAGAATAGCTGCCACAGCCTAGTGGGTGGCAAAGAAAACACACCAACCCATTCAAATTTAGGTGGTAGGTGTGTTCAAACTTTTGACTGCTACTGTGTGTTGTCAAATTTGGCATCTCTTCTCACAAAATATAGTTTGAACAATTTGTGTTTTCTCGTTCAAGAACCACTAAATTGTTTTTTTTTTGGCTAATAGGAAAAGCTGATGTGCTTTAACAGATTGGTATGCATACAGTACATTATTGCTCTGCCCAAACAAGCAACTGTCTTTCTCACAGGAGCTGTCGAGAATTATGGACTATACTGCTGGGAAGGTCTGCATTGAGAGAGCCGGTAGGTCTTCCTGCTGTATGTAGTCATGTGTTGGGAATAGACAATGTACAGGACCATAACATTAAAAAAAAACAGTCAGAATAAATCTTTTTGTCAGATTTGCTGTTTTGTTTCTAAAGCGGATGTTATTTGCTGTTTTTGTTTGACGGCCACAGGCTCAAATAGAAGCAGAGCTCGACAGACACTGGGACAGACTGCATCAAGGACTCAGTTACTACAAGCCACCCAGGTATAGTTCCACCTAGTTTTTTTTTGAATCATTACATATATTTTTATATATAACTGAATGGGTAATTGTCAGCATCAACTCCTGTAGCTCGTCCTCTGTGGGGAAAGTGAAGGATAACAAAGATGTTGCACAACCACTGAAGGACTTTGGCCTGAGGATCAGTAAACTACTGGTAAGAAATATGTGTCTTTTTAACATTACATACATACATATTCTCTGTCTTCAGTTGTTTGCACATTTCGTGATATTTTGATGATTACTTGTTGTTTTAATAATATTACAGAGTCTTGATGAGCAGCAAAGTGTACAGCTTTTACAGTGCTATCTACAGGAGGACTACAGAGGGACCCGTGATTCGTTAAAGGTCTCTTCTCAGTTCACTTCTTTTTAGTTCACTGTTTTCAATGGAGAACAAATATTGAAAGATATGATGACAAGGATGATGGTCAACACTGAGTCTTCTCAACAGGTTGTTCTCAAGGATGAGCGGCAAAGCCAGGCACTTCTGCTAAAGGTCAGCTCATTAACTGTAGTTAATTATTTCCATTATATAGGTCATGTATTCAGCAGCATTGGCTTGTCTGTGTGTTAGCAACATAACTCAGAAAGTTAAATGTCAGGGATTTACATCGATCAGATGGACGGATTCAGATGAGCTTCTCATTCAAAAATAATGTCCACAATCACTGGCAAAAATAAACCCAAAAAACAATGGCTTGGCAAAGGTCTGTGCTCTGTAGTTGTAATTCAGCATGAATTAGTATGTACAGTTCTTATCTCTACTACATTTCATTACTTTATTACCATTACACACGTACAAATACAAAGTTGAATCTAATCTGATGAGAATTACACTTCCAGTCTTTAGTAAATATAACTGCAAGTGTGTGTGTTTTTACAGATAGCTGACTATTACTATGAGGAGCGCATGTGTCTACTCCGATGTGTTCTCCTCCTGCTGACATATTTTCAGGATGAACGGCATCCCTATAGGGTGAGATTTGTACATTGTGCTTTTTTTTTTGCTTAAATGATTTGTTGCGGCCTGTTGTATTTAACGTCAGCTATGTTTGTTTATTTATTTGTTTTGTCCAGACTGAATACAGCAACTGTGTAACAAAACTGGAGAAGGATTTGGTGAGCAACTATCAGTCACAATTTGAAAATCTCTTCAAGGCTGAAGCACCAACATGGGAAACTCATGGAAACCTCATGGTGAAAATATACATTTGGTTCATATTTGCTTGATTAATGTTGCTTTGTAATGTAGAATGTGATTTTTCTGTTTTACTTAAAGGTGATGTAACATCTGCCTAATAAAGTATGTAAATATCTTTTTCCTCTAAAGACAGAGAGACAGGTCTCGCGGTGGTTCCTGCAGTGTCTGCGAGAACAGTCTCTGCTGCTGGAGATCATCTTTCTGTATTATGCCTACTTCGAGATGAGCCCATCTGACCTCCTGAGCTTTACCAAAATGTTTAAAGAACAAGGGTTTGGCTTGCGACAAACCAACAGACACCTTGTAGACAAAAGCATGGATGCTCTGGTTGATCGGATTGGGTAAGTGCATTTTAAAATTTTATTTTAGAACTTCAGTTCTTTTCATTTAAACAACTCTTTGTGGAAAATTAGCTTATTTTTGTATTAGTCTGGTGACTGCCCTCAGCAAAACTTATCCTGAATTGTCAATGCTTTTAGCCTGTAACTGGCTTCTTATACTGTCCCTATACTAAAAATAACATGTTTAAACAGTATAACATGTTCACAAAAAGCATATTAAATCCTTTTGCATTGCGACAACTGGGGTGTTTATCCTTAATATTTCAGAGCTATGGCTTACCTGTCCAGTATACATCTACCTAGCAGAGGACAAGTGAGTCATGACTGCAACATGACTGGATAGAATAATACCACATCATCATTCAGGGTGTTCCTGATAGTTACCACTCTCAGAGAAAATTAGGCTAGTTTACTGTTTTTTCAGTTGGACTACAGACGTGTGAGTGGGGCAGAGAATAAGCTGCCATCTGTCTTGGAGATGGTAAAATCAGTTAGTCTCCTTTAATTTTATCTTTGACTTGTTGGAATCACTTTCAGTCCATGTGAGATGTTATGGTTGGTAAATATGGGTTTGTGTAGAGAAAAAGTGAGTTGTGCTCACTGTTGTAGCTCTGACCACAGCATCCTCAAATTAGGGTCAGCATCGAGGTGTTGTGTTCTAATCAATGTTTTGGTGAGTTCAAAACCAGAGACTACTGCAGAGTCATTTGATGCAAGACCGTAGTGTATTTCTGGTTTTCTCATTTCTCTTTCATATAAACTGGTATATTTCTCTCTAATATTTGTTGGGCAAATTGTGGAACCACATTACCGTTTCTTAATGCCACATACCTTTTGGACCTTACTGGGGAATATATTAATAGTGTTGGCCGTTATCTAATTCTTCGTGTGTGTTTTTTTTTTTTTAATGACTCATGTTCCTCTGGCCTGCAGATACCTTAGCTGTCTCATCCTGGTTGAAGGAATGGACATCGACTTTCTGCACAAGTGTGCTCTGGAGGATTGCGCTGAACAGCACCAGTTCTCTGGTGCACCCGATGTGATCAAGGTTTGAGTTTAACCGCTAACTACAGGAAGCATTATCAGCATTAATATCCATCAATTAAAATACTGCAGTCTGAGAAACTAAAACAATTAAATAAATTGAGCTAAACACTGACAAGAGCTGCAGAAATGAGTAAAACAGAATCTTCTGGAAGAACTCAGTAATTCTTTTTGAACAACATGGAGAGAAATTAAGTGTTTATAATAAAAGCTCCTGACATCTGAATATGTGTATATCTCTGTGTCTTTTAGGAGATGGATCAGCTGTTGCTGACATTTGGTGACATTGGTCATCATGGGCCTGTGTTGTTGGCCTGGGTACTGCTGAGACACACTGTGAGACCAGATGAGACCAGCCATGTGATCAGGAGGATAGGCAACACCGCCCTGCAGCTGGGGGTGTTCAAGTACCTTTCAGCCATGCTGAAAGGCCTTGGAGTTTCAGGAAATAATGTAAGATGATAATGAAAACAAGAATCAACGTGCATGTGCATTCCTTTTATTTAAGCTCAGTGTTTGTCTCCACTTAGTTTTGGTGTAAAGTAAAAGAAAGTCCAGGTTTTTCACTAAACATCAGATCTGATTCACATGAAAAAAAACGTCATTTTTTTCTTCCATTCACAAGTAAATGTACATATGAGTAATTCTGAACGTCTGCTCTGTTTGCTGCATGACATTTTTTGTCTTTTTATTTGTCTCCAGTGTACAGCGAGTACAGCAAAAATGTGTATCTATGGCCTCCTCTCATTTGTGGTTACTTCTTTTGAAGAGGAAAGCCTACAGGTACAGTCCAATCTGATCGATGTAAATCCCTGACATTTAAATTTGTAACCTGTGTTGCTAACTTTTCTTCTTGTGATACATCTTCCAGACTGATCGTGTGGCAACACAGTCTTCCCACCTGATCGATGCTGCCTGTGAGGTCCTCTCTGCTCCTAGTCTGGCTGAAGTCTTTTGGGAAATGGTGAGAAAAAACAAATAAGAAAAAGGTTGTTGGAGATGAGATTAAATTAAGATAACTGTCAACAATGTATCTTGTTTGTTAAAATGATCATTCAGAAGCCAAACATGGGACTGGGGATGGTCCTGGACAGTGCAGTTGGGATGTTCCCTCATAAGATTGGACCTTTGTTGCAGCTCCTAACTGCGCTCGTGTCAAACAAGTCGACAGTAAAAAAGGTAAATTTTCCATCTGCATAGACATAAACCTACCCAGCCTTTCCTTATGTTAATTCTTTTAAAAACACTCCCACTTCTGTGTGACAGGTTTACAACTTTTTGGATAAGATGTCCTTTTATACACAAGTTTACAAACATAAGCCCAGTGATATCATCACCAATGACGACGAGACGTTGTGGAGGAGACAAACTCCGAAACTCCTTTACCCCCTCGGTTAGTTTTTATTATTGCTGATATGACATCTCAATATAACTTGATGTAGCTAAGATTTCTGTCATTCATGGCTAACTTTGACAGGTATTTTCCCACGCGTCAATGTAGAGTATTTCATAGTTTCTATCTCAACCATTAGGTTCGGGGCAGACTAACCTGTGGTTGCCACAAGGAGTGCTGGGCCAGGTGATGATTGCAGGTGAACAGGGCTACATGGTGCGATGGGACTACTCCTACAGCTCCTGGACTCTGTTCACCTGTGAAGTGGAAATGCTGCTCAATGTGGTTTCAACCGCAGGTAAACAAGATGTCAAACTTGTCCTTTAAAAAGCCAAAAGTAAACATTAAACCAACAGTAGGGTGCTGTCTGTTTGCTGGACTATTTTCAGCTGAAGATTTGACGTGCATGTGAATATTTGTGGCAGTAAAGAGTGAGTGTAGCATAAACTCAGGGGGAAAAAAATACACTGGTTGTGTGATTTTGTTCATGTGTTTTAAACAACAGCAGATGTTTAAGATAATTTAAAAGTCATTTAATTGATAACTGTTGTTGATCACAGATTGATTCAACATCTTTGTTTTTGTGTCTTGTGCTAGATGTTATAGCCCAGTGTGCACGAGTGAAACCCATCTTGGATCTGGTCCATAAGATCATAAGTACAGACTGGACTGTGTCAGATTGTCTGTTGCCTCTCACCTCACGGATTTACATGCTGCTGCAAAGGTAAGCTAACTGAAAGGGACTCTATTAGTTATTTTGTGGTTCCATTTGAAAAAGGTTTTGATCAGTAAAGTGGATCTTTCCTGTTTGTCAGGTTAACATCAGTCATCAACCCCCCAGTGGATGTGATAGCGTCCTGTGTGAACTGTCTCTCTGTATTAGCTGCAAGGATGCCTGGAAAGGTGGGTATAATGGGGATTTTCTTTGTGAAGAAGTCAAAGATTTAGATCTGTCTCCCATAAGTCTCCTTTTTGTTCCTCCCTCAGGTGTGGTCCAGTCTGCACCACACTGGTTTCCTCCCTTTTGCCTCCAACCCTTTAAACAACATGGCTCAGTGTGTTAGGTAAAATAAAAAGCCTAATGTATCTGCTGCCTAAATATTACACTTTTAGAATGAAGGGAAAGTAAAAAGAAAAAAAATAATTCTCTATGCCTAGTGCTGAGGGGATGAGGGCAGGCAACTATGGCAACCTGCTGGTCCAGATTGAGCAGCCCAGAGGGGAGTATTCTGTGACGATAGCCTTCCTTCGTCTCATTACAACCCTGGTTAAGGTAAGAACTGTTTTTAGAAGACACTTGATCTTTCATTTTGGAGTCCTGGTGCTGTGATGTGCGTCCTATAAATCTATCATTATTTCAGGGCCAGCTTGGAAGCACTCAGAATAAAGGTCTGATCCCCTGTGTGCTACTGGTGTTAAAGGAGATGCTGCCAACATATCATAAGTGGCGTTATAATATCTATGGCATTAGAGAGAGAATAGGTAAAGGCATTTTTCATTTTCTGTCTTCAAATGGAAAAAAATAAACACATAAGTGAGTAAATGTGTCTTTCATCACTGCAGGCTGCCTCATTTTGGAGCTGATCCATGCTATTCTCAATCTGAGCCCAGAGGGGGAGGACCATGGCAGGTATGGACATATTTATTTAAATTAGTTACCTGCACATTTTTCTAACCTCACACTATGTATGTGTGTGTATATATATATATTTTTATTTTTTTTTTGTCTTCCAAATTCAAAACTAAATTCACTTGCTGTATTGGTTATGTTGTTAAGTTACTTCTTCCAGCAGTTAATTGATAGTTTTGGACATTTTAGTAGGTGCATCGGAAATATCATATTTTCTGTGTTTTGTTGACCAAGCAATTACAAAAAAGATATATCAAAATAGTTGTTGAAATTTAAGAGACTTTTAACTATTTACATGGAAACTTGTTGATGCGTTCCCTTTTTCCTTCATGCAGCACTCCCACACTGCAATCTCTTTGCATTTACTGTCTGGCAAACACAGAGGCCGGACAAGCTGTTGTCAACATCATGGGGGTAGGAGTGGACACCATAGATGTGGTCCTGGCAGCACAGCCCAGCAGGTGAACAGCCGGAAGTTTTTATGCTAGTTTTCTGAATAATTTACCTTTTTCTTTTTTTTGCCATCTTTGATAGATTCAGTAGTTATTAAACTGCGTTTTCCTCCTGACGGTATTCAGCTGTGGCTCTGAAGGACCGGGTCAGATCCTGATCCAGACCGTCAAACTGGCCTTCTCCGTCACCAATAACGTCATCCGTCTGAAGCCGCCGTCTGACGCAGTGTCCCCACTGGAGCAGGCGCTGACGCAGCACGGTGGTCACGGCAATAATCTGGTCGTTGTCCTAGCAAAATATATTTACCACAAACACGATCCGGCTCTGCCTCGCCTCGCGGTCCAGCTGCTCAAACGGCTCGCCACGGTAAGAGTTCCATTTTCACCTTGACAGATTATCGATTTGTATTCGATATGTTTGGCATGGCTCCAGATATTTGGGTTAAGCTTGTGTTTCCTGGCAGGTGGCCCCCATGTCGGTCTACGCTTGCCTCGGCAGCGACGCAGCACCCATCAGGGATGCGTTCCTCACTCGGCTGCAGAGTAAGACAGAAGACATGAGGATCAAGGTTATGATCCTAGAGTTCCTCACTGTTGCTGTGGAAACCCAGCCTGGCCTCATTGAGCTCTTTCTCAATCTGGAAGTGAAAGATGGAAGTGAAGGATCAAAGGTATGAAACAAAAGATTTATTTATATTTTTAACAGTGCACCCACATTTAGAAAATCTTGTTTTAAACTCAGGAGTTCTTGCTGGGTGAGTGGAGCTGTCTTCACGTGGTCCTGGATCTGATTGACTCCAAGCAGCAGGGGAAATATTGGTGTCCCCCGCTGTTGCATCGAGCAGCCCTGGCTTTCCTCCTCGCCCTCTGGCAGGATCGCAGAGATAGTGCCATCTCCGTCTTGAGGACCAAGTGAGCGCGTTTTCCTGGAAATGTATTTTTAAAAACAAGCAGGTAGATTTAGCTTAAAACTGCCTCTCATGTTGCCGTCTTATTTTTACGCAGAGAAAGATTTTGGGAAAATTTGACAACACCTCTTTTTGGAACTCTAACTCCACCTTCAGACACCGCAGAGGTATTAGGCTGATTTCTCTTTACTAACCAAGACTATGTGATAAAATGGATGTTGGGGGTTGTGTCAACTCAAACACTTATCTGTCCCCAGCCTTGTGTGTTGGAGACATGCGCATTTGCTATGAAAATCATCGGCCTCGAGATCTACTATGTTGTCAGGTAAATCCAGAACACACACACCGTGCTCCTGCTGTATTTCTGACTTTAATTCACAAGCAATAAGTCGGATCTTGTAATGAATGCTTCCTCTGTGTGTGGTTGCAGTGGTTCCTTGGAGCAGTCTCTGAAGGATGGTCTTCAAAAGTTCTCAAATGCTCGACGCTATGAGTACTGGTCCCAGTATGTCAAGTCTCTGGTGTGCCATGTGGCCGATATGGAGGAGGAAGGGATCTGCTACTTCACAGAAACCCAGATGTTGATCTCTGCTTGGCGGATGCTGCTGATTCTTTCCACCAGCCACGTATGTTACAGTGAATTTTATTTATTGAGGTTTACAACTTGTATTAGAGATATTTTTTTCCAGGATAGAAGTTATTTCATTTCACTAATGTTTCCATGATTCCAGGGTTTCTGCTGATGTGTTTTTATTTAATCTTTTTAGGCTGATGTGATGCAGTTAACAGACGACTCCACCAAGCTGAAACTTTTCATGGATGTCCTTGACGGGACTAAAGCTGCTGTAAGTCATCATAACGTAAAATGTATTCATGTGATTCGTGATGTCTCGTTTCTGTTTTTGCTGCTGTTAAACTTTTAACACTCCTTTGCCTCTTTCAGCTGACCTCCCCCATGTCTGAGCCGTGTCTTCGTCTTGGATCCATGATGGCCACACTACTGCTCATCCTCCTTAAACAGTGGAAAAGGTACACTGTGTCTATTAAACAAATAGGGAATACGATATATTTTAGATCTAGTGTTTTGTACTAACTGCTCTCTTTCTCTGCCTGCAGTGTGGTAGCAGCAGCTCCTGACATCTTGTCCCCCCTCTCCTTCATTCTTGAGAACGTCTTGCAAGCCGACCAGCAGATGATGGAAAGGACCAAAGCCAAACTCTTCTCGGCACTTATTTCTGTGCTGCAAATTCAGGGACTAAATGGTATGTAGGCTGTGCTTTTTTTTTCATTTCTCTCCATGCTCGAATCAGTGGTTCACTTTTTTTCTTGAATGTCAACTAGGTGGAGATATTTCCCAGCTGCCGCAGCTGTTACTGTCTGTGTGCGAGACGGTTAAAGATGAGGCGCTGGCGCTCATCGACTGCACTCGTCATATGAGTCAGACGAGTGACGCGGTGGAAGATGAGGACAGCATGGAGACAGACTCTGCACGGGGCCCACAGAAGGACCAAAGAGATGGGGTAAGTAAGCACAGAGGCAGGGAAGACCATACTAAACTCATCTTCCAGTCCTCTTCCTCCAGAGTTGTTAGGGTTGTTTAGGAAGAATAACAACTTTTCATTGATTTAAAGCAAACAAACAAAAAACTGTTTGAAATGAGATAAGTTAAAGATTTATGTGACATGATCATCCATTAAAAACTCCTGTGATAAATGGTTCCACCATACTGACAGAGCCAGTAGAGTGGAGACAGTCAGTGGCCTAACAAACATTAACCCTGAAGTAAGGTATTTATTGATCACCCAGTGTGTTAAGCATGCTGTGTTTGAGGTTTCAAGATGAGCATTTGGCTGAAAATGGATTTTCTTGAAGTTGAGTACATTTATAAAATTTAGATTTTGATTAGTCACGCTTTATTAGCTCAGTAACAATTATTTTCATGTGAGATGGGGAACATTTAAGTATATATGTGATGTTTTAAATGTACATGATTAATCGACACAGGGAAATTTCTTTAAAATCAGCTCAAAAAAATTCTTGAAAAGGGTCTCGGTTTAACTTTCAGAAAGGCACATTAAACCTGTTTCTGTCACAAGATGTCATTAAAACCGGCTTGGATGGAGTTCACTGCAAAACGTTGGGTTACTTGACGTAACCCTGGTTCTTTGATAACAGAGTGAGGTGTTTCACTATGGGAATCGCCTGTGCGTGACCAACTACGGAAGCTCCAATGACACAACGTCTGTCTGTGACAGACCGGTTGAGCCGTGCTCAGGGCTCCGCCCCCCGTATATATACGGCCAACCGACCACTCCCAACTTATTCTGGACAGGTTTCTTTCCGTGTCCATGCAAGAAGGGATGTGTTGGTGAAACACCTCACTCTGTTATCAAAGAACCAGGGTT
>JBBBVU010000020.1:7891295-7910358 GCA_037177055.1 Atherinosoma microstoma
GGGGACGAGGCGGTGCAATAGGCCAAGCGGCGCCAGAGGTGCGAGGGCCTCCATCGCCGCTCGCGGCTTTAATTTAATATTCTTCTTGTTTTCATCTTCAGAGCACCCTTCTCTCTAGCCTTTCCCGTCACTTCCGGAGAGGGTCTCCATCGTCTCCAGCCAGTGGCCTCCTCCCCTCTGCTCAGTCCAAACCACCCACCCCCGGCTCGAAGGTGAGCCATGAAGGCCAGGAGCCCATCATCCAGCTTGTTCAAGCCTTTGTGAGACTAGTGCAGAGATAGATTTCCCTCCCCAACAAAGCTAAACATTTCTGTAGTCATCCATCTTTTTTTTAAGTAAACCATTATGGCTCAAGTTATTACAGTCTAACTTTGTTTATTGTGTGAATATGAGGCTCAAAAACGAATAGGTACCAGGTTTTGACATTTAAATAATTTTGCCAAAAGTATTTCACCTGAGAAAAGGCACAACAGTTGTTTATGAAGAGCTCTGAGTCTGTAGAAATCTTGGTGCTACTAAACATCAGTCACTGACTGTGGTCCATCTTTCCCAGGCCTAGTTTTATAGGTCAATATGACAACACAATGACCAGACATTCAAGTGCTACTTAAATATAATCTCTGTATGACTTAATGTAGTAATGCTTATCCTATGAAGCTGTTACTTTTATATTTCTCATTAATCTTGACCTGAGCTATTTTTGCATTTATTATGTGTAAACGTTTTCAAGTGGCTGCCAAGATTTGTACTTAAAGAAAATAAATATGCCAATAAAAGGGACTTTTGTACCACAGTGGAAATAGATTTTTCTTTCAATGCAGACTGTTGCACTCAAATCAAACTGCTGTACTTCATGGATTCAACTTGACATTTGTTTTTACTGCATTACTTTGCACATAATTCCTCTGACATATTAGCTCTAAGCCATCTTATACATAAGCTTACTGGTGAACACAAAGGTAAAAATTGATGAGTAATAAAATACATTTTCTTATATGCATCATATAAAAAGAATAAAGACAATATTTAACTGGGAGGGATAACTCTTTACATAGGCATTCTCTGATAAGAAACTTTTACAACATCAGTACCAAAACGTAATTAAAGGCAGGGCATGTGCAATTAAGGTACAAAGTGATCATTTTACAGCTCGACACAAAGGCAGGATCATGTCTGAATATATAAAAAACATAATAAAAAAGCAGTCTTGGATGCTAAACCTGCAGGTTTAGCAGCTGCAGTGCAAAGAGCTGTCGCTGTTGGGATCTTCAGAGGATTCAGAGTGTTGTCGAACAGTCCGTCTGGAAACCGGGACACTTTTCTGCTCAGGCTGAGTGTCTGTAATGTCCACTACTGGCCACTGACTGGGACCTCCTAAAGAAGATGAGACGGTGTACTGTAACGCCAGCTTGCAAACATATCAACAATCCCTTTGAACACAGACATGCAGGATAAAATCACCTGATGTTTGAGACTGACAAGCTAGTCTCCAAAAACATGCATCTAGTTTATTTAAAGGATAGTTTGACATTTTGGTCAACGAGTTAACTCTCTTGCTGGGAATAAAAATTCCAGTTCAACATTAAGGAAGAATCATAAGCCCCTTTCAGACATGCTCTGAAAAGAAGTTATGTTGCGGACATTTACCAGCTAGCTCCCATGTCATAAGAGCGGAGATGTTGCGGCATGTTGTTTTGCCAGAACGCACAAGAAATGTTCCGGACAAGTCGCAACACCAAAGACGTCCTACCCTGTTTCGACAATGGACTTATCCGGAACATTTCCCCATATATGAATGTAGCCGCAACGTTAAAAGTTTGCGAGGGAGTGATATGTTTGAAAAGACAACGCCGGTAAAAGTAAAACTTAGCAAGAAAGTAAATTTCCCAAAATGTCAAATTTTTGCTTTCAAGATGGCTGAAGAGGAAAAGCCTCTTCATGCATCACAATGATACATTTAATGGAATTTCTGAAAAATCTGGGGGATTTTGCAGAGTATTGATGTCGATATGCTGGCAGCCACTTCATGCAGGAGCTTGTCAAACTCATTCATCATATCACTCCAACAGTCTTCAGCCCAATCACACTAACCTTCGCCTGGTCCTCCAGACAGGCCTTTGAGGCCAAAGAGCGTACAGTAATTTGTCTATCATTATTTCACAGAAAGGATGAGAGGGAGAAGAAAAGTGATTGACTGAAAAGAATTTAAAGCATCACATCTTATACGTGGGTTTCTGGGTTGACTAACCTCTAAATTCCCCCTGGCTTTCTTCAGTACGCCGTGGGTCTGAGACACTGAACGGGAAGGGGGAAACAATAGACAAGTTTATTAATTAATATTGACACTAACTGAACAAGCTGAATGATCCAGGACATTAATAGTTCATTTACTGCAAATTTACAAATGATAATCAATAAATTAGATATAATTAATATATCTCTGTACGTAAAAAAAGATAAGCTTACACTGATCAACGATGACCCTTTCCATTCCCTCTTTAAGCTGGTTTGTGGTGCGCAGACGTTTAACTGCTCCGCTCAGCATCCTCTCCTGCTGTGACAGCCTGTTCTTCAGCCTGGCTATCTCATTTTTCAGCAGCTCATCCTGACAAGGAAGGTAACAGAAAACGATAAGGTCCATAGATACTTAATTACACAGGGTAGTTACACTATGTGTGTTTGTGTTTACCTGCTGGTTGTTAATGCCTTCCCTTGCCGTGTAACCAGTTGGCAAGGCAACTCTCCACAACAGTTTGAGCAGTCGGCCAGCCTCCTCCAAAACTTGCTGAATGGTGTTTGTGCTGATTGACAAACTCTTTAGATGCTGCTGTTCCAAAACCTACAAAGATGTACACACAATTACATTAACTTGTTTAACCATACCTCCTTTACATTCCCAGTAACTTCAAACAGGACAGTTGTGTCAGTACCTTGCCATCAGAGTCCTGTTGTCTGAGTGCATGAAGACACTCCTGCAGTTGTGCGTCCATGCCGCGCGACATCTTACGACCCTCTGAAATCTGTTTGCGGAGGGCGTTGTAGTCTTCAATCAAGCCTAAAACATGGCGCCCATTACGATTGGCCCACATCCGGTGACCAGGCACCAGCCGAGAGGGAGCCCCAGTGACACTGTCACTAGAACTGCTGCCGACTGAACCACTCTCCACGTCTGAATGAGGGTGATGTTTTCCATCTGAGAAGATTCAGACAAGTCCAGACGTTCAGTAATTTACAACTCAAATAATCTCTGTCATGCCAACTCTGTTCGGAGCGGCCATCTAACCGTGGAGGACATTGGTGTGTTCAATGTGACTCTGGAATGAGTGACGCTGAAGATCAAAGCCTTCACGACCAGGTGACCTGCCCCCTTCATCTATGATAGATGTAAAAAAAAAAAAAAAACAAGCACTGACACAACCCGACAGACTGCTGTGTACTCAAATGTGTCTGCAAAAATCATTAACATGATATAGTGTCTCATGTTTACCTGGAGAGGACAGCAGGTAGTTGATGTTGATGGTTTCAGATCGATTGGGTCCTCTGAGCAGCTGCTCCTCCAGTTTGTGCCGCAGAGCTGTGTTGGTCTGGATGCTCCTCTCCAGCTGCAGCCTCAGGTGTCTGATCTCTGACAGCAGCTCTCCAAGGTCCACAGAGCCTGAAGAAGGGTTGGAGACGGGCTGCTGCATCGCATCATTAGAGTCTGAACAGTTAAAGAAAGACAGAGAGAAAATGGACAAAGTAACCATCAGGAGGGAGGCAACTCTGTGCAGTATGTGTGAAGTGGTGGTTGGGGGCTTTTTAAAAAAAATAAAATAAAAAAAAGAAGAAATGTGCCGTACCATTGATTTTATTAGAATCATGCTTCATCTTTTCATAAACTTGCAGCTCCACCCGCAAAGACTGGAGAAGATGTTGGGAGTCAAACAGCTGCTGCCTCTGGAGCTTCACCTCACCCTGCAACCTAGAAAGATCCCAAACAGAAAAAAAAGAGTACAAATAAATGAGCATCAAAAAAACCTTTTTATTGGTTGTAAATATTTACTCAATAATAAAATAACCAAATTCTATTTGGTAGATCAGATATTTTAAATAGATTTGGGTAACATAACTACTGTAAACAAATGATATCTAACTCAGTCTAGGAACCCGGCCATATGTGATTACCATTGTAATCTTGGGTAATGCAGATATCAATAAATTTATTCAATTCAAATATACTTAAGAATTACTGAGATTCTGGCACAATTAGGCTAGCTGCAAGGCCAAAATATACACCTGTTATTAAAAAACCTCATGTTCCTATCTATGAAAATGAATGCATACAAATCCTTAGGAGAGCACCATTACAGTTATTAAGTCAAAGTGGATCCTTCAGAAACTTTTGCTGCCTTTGCCAGATTGATCCCAGTCAACTTTACTGGCCTGGATCCACATCTACTATTCTTGGTAAAAAGCTGTGAATACTGAACCATTACTACCCATCTTATTTGGTGATTGGTTAACTGCTTTGACATTTCTGTTTTCTGTCCCCTAGTTGTGCAGTTATGTTGCTAAGAAACTGGAATCTGGGCTGATTAAAAAATGGCTTAAAAGCAAACACAATAACCTGATGTATAGCCTGCCCCACAAATGCTGACACTCAGGTCTGATGAGTGAGCGAAAGGGAGAGGAGACGTGATCTGACAGTAAACTAAACTCCTGGTTTTGAGTTGCACCCTCACTCAACTGTGTCAGTAGAATGTGGGGGCAAGAGGTCACCTACCATCATTGTGCCCTGTGCATGTTTGCGCTCTTTGAACAGACTTCAGATGATAAGACTCAAGTTTCAGAGTTGTAGTAATACTATGGAATAACAGTAATGACTATTTACAATGGTAATTAGTAGCTTTGTGTAGCTTCAGGTTGCATTGAAAAGAAGAGTAATGACACTAAGTGTGTTCTGTTAGGAGGAAGCGCACGGTGCATAATGATGATGCACTATTGCTTGTGTGTTTGCATTTGTGTACCTGTACAGCTCCTCTTTGCTGGAGTGCAGTGAATCCTGCAGCACTATGTTCTGCTGGCTGCTGTGTTCCAGTGTCTCTTGCAGTCGGCTATTTTCCTGCCTCAGGGCTTCACACTCCTTCCTACTCTGCTCAAGTTTGGCTGTCCTCCTGGCCAGAGTCTCCCGCAGCTTCTCATTCTCCTTTTGCTTATCTATGAAAGAAATTATAGATGTTTGTGAGTAACAATTTAATGCTCTAAAATGTATTTCTTTACCTATTAAAAAAAAGAAAAGAAAGAAAAAGGAAAACCTTTTAGGACATCCATGAGCAGCGTTAGTAAGACTGATTATAACATTTTTATTGGCTTCTGTTGGCTTAGTAACTTTAGAGGTGTGTATATATTTAAACACATGTTAAAAATCTTGTAGGAAAATGTATATTGACCTCTAGATCCCATGCTGAGCTGCTCCTTCAGGGCTTGGTTTTGTCCCCAGAGAAATCGGACCTCATTAGCCAGTTGAACCTGATCTTCATTGCCATGGATAAAGATGTTGGTAGATGCTGGAGAAAAAAAAAGCATGAATACTTATTTAATTGGTCAATATATCAGGGCTTAACTATAGGGAAAACGAAGAAATATAATCCATAAGCAAATGATAAAAAGCAGATAAGACGGTGTTAGATGTGATGTATGTACCTGGGTCTTTCTCCACCTCAGCTAGCCTCTTCTCCAGCTGTTCCCTGAGGCGGTCGTTGGTGCGAATGCTTTCTTCTAAGCGTTGCCTCAAAGCCCTGATTTCCTGTAGATGTTCTGAAAGCAGGTCTAAAAACACAAGCACAAAGCCAAATTATAGGGCTACTTCAAAAGGCTTTTATATTTTATCTTTCATTTTTAGTGTATGAAGTTACAATAAAAAAAAAAAGATGTGTTTATAAAAAAGCACAACACGTGACCAATAGGAGATAGAAAAAGAGATTGAAGAAAAAGAGAAAAAAACTAAACAAAAAAGGAAAATTAAAAAGTGGGGAAAGACAGAAAAAGAAAAAAGAAAGAAAGAGAAAAGAGGTGGGGTTGCCAGACCACTGAAGAAATGAAAAAAAGGATTGCCATTACACATAATATGGACAAGTGAGAAAATTATACTAATGGATAACATTGACTCTTCACCTGACTCTCCCCAGGAGAGTTCTTGTTGATTAATTCAAAAGGCTTTTATGACTGAGTGTTCAAGAAAACATGTGCAAACATACAAAATACAAGCAAATGTCTTCACAAACATATGCAAACTTTTTTTTTCTACAAGCTGCACATGTAGTCCAAGTTAAACCATGCCATTCACATGTAAACAGCAAATCTTACTGCTGCTAATTAATTAATATCTTAAGCAAACCAAAATGATTTTATTATCTAATAATAAAAGTAGATGGGATACTCTTGTGTAGCAAATTGGATTTTAAGTGTAATGCAAAATCTAAAAGCATTATCATATCAAGCATATCAACCCACCTGAATTTATTGTGCGAGGCGGCTCTGCAGAATTTGGTGGCAAGCTGGTGTCTCTGTCTTGTTTATATGCTCCTGCCTGAGGCTCTGACACTTCTTGGTCGTGGTCTTGATCTTGTTCCTGATGGTGTGAACTGGTTTGGGCCATGATGGAGCGGTGCAGGTCCAGTTCACTGCGTAGGGTGGTGTTGAGCTCCTTGCTGCTTCTAAGCTGCTCCTGCAAGCGCCCGTTTTCCCTCTGCAGACCCTGCAGTCTGCTGGCAGCGTCCTTGTGGCCCGACACACCTTCCTGAGCTCCTCCTACACCAGGACCAGCTGTTCCTGACCACTCAGTGTGGTACTTCTGGCCTAAATATGTACCAGAGGACAATGGTAAATAAATAATCTAACTCCAAAACATTTATTCCTCATCACTTTATGAATTCAATACAGCACTGTTTAAATTATTGTGAAAAAACATATTTTTGTTAATCGCAGAGTAACACCCCCCCCCCCCCAAAAAAAAAAAAAAAAAAACCTATAGGATCTCTCCACCAACACATGTAATACCACACCACAATAAACTTAAGCAACTTACAGAAGTATATAAGAAAGAGTTAAATCTACAAGTCTCTCTACCGGCTGTTAGTAAGACATGCATCACATGGCTCTAATAGCCTTCATTGCCTTTTTTCCCCCAAGGGACAAAGAATTTGAGGATTGAACCGGATAGGTACCACTGAATAATGCAACTTTAAGTGGAGGTGGACTGAAACAGGATACCGGTTTTGCCCTTGGCCAGTGTGCTTTGTCCTGCAGCATGCTTCAGTGCAACAGAATGGATCTGAGTGGAAAATAAGTGCCATTACAGGCAGTGGCTGCCCACAGACAAGGACTCAACTAATCTCAATGACACTCCACTGGGCAAGAAATGGAGAAAATATGCATTTTTAATGTGGTAAAAAAAAGAAAATCCTGTCTAACACACACACTATACCTGTCTGGGCCTAACATTGGTGACATTCAAGACTATAATTAGACCTAAAACCCATTCACTAATAAATTCCAATCCTAAAGCCATGTTTGCTTGTGGAAACTCTTACTGTGTGCTCGACTGCCACCTTGTGTGATGGGGCTGCTGTGGCAGGAGGAAGAGGTCCTGTCTGAGTGGTACAAATCAGAGTGAGAACTGTTGTAGCTGCTGGGACTTTGGGCCTTGATCTGACTTTGAAGGCTCTGGATGACTCGATTCTTCTCCAGCAGCTCTTTAGCCAACCTATCGGGGGGAGGAGCAAATCATTAATACCAGCTCATTGCTTGTTATTAGTATCATCACTTCGTTTGTATTCATCAAATCATAAATGGGAAAGCAAAAAGGCACCCAAAGAGAGAGAGAGATATAACTGAGGACAAAATAAAAGGTATGTCCTGAACTAGAGGGCTTTCAGTGGAAACACACAGCTGGAAAATTTGAAATTGCACAGCATACGTCATGCTCTATGCCTGGACCAAACCCACTCACAGATCCAGCTGCTCCCTGGTGGATTCGGCCAGGGTGAGGTTTTGCTGGACGAGGAGGCTCATGTGCTGCTGCAGCAGCTCTCTCTCGCCCTCTAGCTCCAGACGCAGATAATCTATCTCTTGCTGGATTCTAGACAGGCTGTCAGCAGGGTCTTCCATGTTCTTCTCGTAAAAGAGAAGTGACTGTGATGTCTGGGGAAGCTCCCCAAGACTGCCACCACCAGTAGTAATATGAATGAATATTCATCACACTAATCAACTTTATTTCCTGATTTTAAGAATACATGGTGTAATTAAAACAATTACCAACTATTAACAATATAATGCAAGATAAAAAGGTCTATCTTAGTAGGAAAAACTAGATAAATAAATACCACAGATGCTATAATTATTCAAAATTAATAAATAAAGGCTCATATTAAAGATAGATAGATAGATATATACTTTATTGATCCCCGAAGGGAAATTCAACATTAAAAGAGTTGAATTGTATGTACCAGTAAATAAAATGTAAATAAAATTGGCATGTCAAAATTTCTTTATTCTGAGAGACAGCAGTGACCCAGATAGATGTGACCTTAATGATTCAGTGGACAGATAAAACTAGGTTAACAGCAGGATGCTTTTTAGAAACAACAATACACACACGCTTACAGCCCCGGGTCATTAGGCGAAAGGCCGGGTGGAGGTGAGTTTTTTTTTAAAAGGGTCATGAGACAAATATCAAAACAGCTCAGCTAGCAACGCCCAAGTGCACTTGACCTACAAATACTCAGTCACTACAATGACATAGATCTTTTCCCCCCTAACAATAGCAATGCACGGTAAAAGGAATGAAATGGTTTCGTGTAAATACTTAAAAATATCCACCAGATTCCATAAATCCTAAATATGGGACTATGTATCCATCTTGTGTTGTACCTTATGATAATGAAAATATCTCCCATATCAAAAACTGATTTTCAGTCTTAATTTATTTTCCTCCAGAAATTAAGCTTATCAAAAATGTGGAATATATATTTTAAGCAAATATAAAGAAATCTGAATTTGAATCATCATCTTTATAATCTATTTAAAGATGCCAATCCAAAATCCCACAAATACCTGTGTTTTACCCAAAAATAAACATGCTATGTACACAATATAAAAGGGATAATATAGGAAGTACCTGCGAGACAGTTCAAGGGCGGCTACGTCTTCATTATCCAGATGAGATTCTCCTACAAGATTGAGGAAAGATCAGTCATGAACCTGTCTGTACATATCACTTACAAATGACTGCTCCTTAGGGATCATCTCTTTCCTGGTGGCTACTGTTTTCTGTTTGTAACGGCATCAATGCAGTTCACCACAATAATTTAGTTCCCCAGCCTGGAGCTTAGTCATACTGACAGATTTAACATTGAAAACCTTTAATATTCTAACATTTTTTTTAATCATTAACTCGAAGTTTGTCACATTGTTATAAATGTACATGAGTTTTGTCTTTTGAAACAAAACTGTCTTGAATTAAAAATGATAAAAATGATGAATACTGTTTGCTTAATGATGTGAGCACTGGTTACCTTTGTCCAGCCGTCCTTCCAGCCTGTCCAGAATGCTCAGGCTCTTGTCCAGCTGGTCTTTGACCACCTCTTCCATGTAGCGGTCAACTTCACCTGCTTGCAGCAGTTCTTTGAAGGCTTTGTTCAGCTCCTCCAACTGTCGACGCTGCTGGGCTCCCAGCCTGCGGCTCTCCTTGATCTGCTGCCTCAGCTGCGACAGCTCTCTGGCCTGTGACTGGACCAGAGAATCCAGTCTGTGAAGATGACAAAAGACAAAAAAAGAAAAAAAAACTAAGTTGACTACATCAGTATGGATTTGATCTTAAAGATCAGTGGGCAGGTTAAAATGATGTAATTTAAAATATATCCTCAAAAGCAAGCTTACCTAGCAGGTGATGTAGAGCGGCTGTGGGTTTGCTGCAGTTGCTCACTTGTACTTCTGTTCATTGTTTGGTCTCTTTCTACATCCACATTCAGACGGCTGGTTCCATCCTTCACTGACTGGGTTTCACCCTCCTTTTTCTCCCTTAGCTGCCCACCTCTGTAGTTCCTTTCTTGGCTACAGTTCACTTCGTGCATGCCTTCTTGTTCCCTGATGATGGATGTGTCAGAGGTGCTGGCAACTAGGTCACCAGAGAGAGAATTCCTGCGCAGAAAACTTTGCATTTGAAGGATGAGTTTGGTCTGGTTTTCAAGCTGGGCCTTCAGCTCTCTGACTTGTGCTTGAAGCTGGTGAGGGTCCTCTGAAGCACCGTACTCCTCAAACACCTGCAGACTTTTCAGACTGACCTACAGAATACACAAACTAGTTATAACTTACACTTTTTTTGGTAACAGCAAAAAGTGGAATTAAATAGAGTATCAAGCATGTGAGTTTGAAACAACGTGCTTCCCATTCTCATAAGGAAAGCATGAAGTTTGCATTAATTCATTTTATGAAACCGCTGTAACAGGGTTACATTTACTGAGGTAAATTTAACCAATAAAGATACAGTAAAACAACATTATCCCTTTTTATAGGTAAACCGCAATGAAGAAATACTGCACACACAGACCTGCAATTATGAAACCTCTACAGTGTAATAATGAGATAAGTAAGAGTACCCATATTTCACCTGAAAAGAAAAAGAAATAACAATACAAAACCAAATATTTGAAAAAAATTTGAGAAAAAAAAAAATCTTGAATATTGAAAATAAGCCAAATATTTTACCCTGGCATAAGGAAATTAAATAATGCTAGCAAATCCTCTTTAAGGTTATGATCTCCAATAAAACAAACAATATTTATTTGTAAACAGTAGTACAAATATTGGGATAAAAGTAAAAACAGATGTAAAAATTGAGAGAGTATATAATTCTAAATTTCTTGGTGTGATTATCAACCACAAAATCTGCTGAAAGTCGCATATTAATTTCGTTCAAACAAAAATGGCAAGAAATATTTCAGTGCTAGGTAAATATAAACATAATCTGGCTCAAAAATCACTTTACATTCTGTACTGTTGCCATATTAGAATTATTGTTGAGTGATGGAGAAACACTTATAAGAGTTGTCTGCAAACATTGTACACACAACGGAGAAAAGCAATAAAAGTGATCTGCAAAGTGGGAATTCGAGAATATTCAAATCTATTATTTTGGAAGTTAAAAACACAACAATTCTGTGATTTAGTGGAGTTACAAACAGCAATAATAATGTTTGAAGCTAGAAATAATTTACAACCTCACCATGTACAAAAGATGTTTTAACCGTGAAGGGGGATATAATCTGAGGGGACATTTAAATCTGAAGATTTTAAGAGTGTGAACATCTTAAAAAAGCATGTGCCTCACAGCATATGCTGTGAAATTATGGAATAATCTTCATGAAGAAATCAAACAATGGTCAAACATCATCCAGTTTCATAAAAAATTGAAAGAAGTGTTATTCAAAAATATAAAGAAAAAGAACATATGTAACCTAGATAATTAACTATGGATATACAGTTATATGTATATATAAGTACAGTATGTGTTAGTATACGGTATGTACATATGTATGTTGTGTGTAGAAATGCAAATGTACATTTATGGGTACATGCATGTGTGTATGTATATGTGTTGTATAAAAATATAGATGGGTATATGACTAGACAGAGGTATATATTTCATTGCCTCTATTTGTTTATTTTCATATATATATATACACCATGGTCAGTGAGAATTCTAATGCCAACTATATACGCACACGTAGTTCAGCAAGTTAAATCACAGTTATCCAACTCCACTAAGGGCGTCACCATAGCAACGCCTTAACCAACTGGTTCAGATCAGCTGGCTTTTGACAGGTGAATGAGAGAATAGCGTTGCAGCACGGAACGTTTGTTTAGCATGAAAAGTACATCGAGGCAAACATAAAATAGTTCCTATACTTCAGCGCATTTAGCAAGTTTTGTGTAAAAAAAGAATCATTTGTTATGAAATGTATACCGTGTGGGACCATGGTATAAGTGGATTAAACATGTGTGCATATGTATATGTAGATGTGTACATGTTTATGTATGTGTACATTTTCGGACTTTATAGTAACTTATTATTTTGGCTCTTCTGTTGATAAATTTGTGTTTGTTTCTTTGTTGGAAATAAATTAAAGAAATGCCAAATACCAAATAAATGGCCAAATGTGATTAGAACAGGTATGACATCCCATTTTAAAATACTTGTATTATTTTTTCCCTGCACAAGAATGGAACAGTTTAGACTGGACTGGAAAAATCATTGTTAGGTGACCAAACAATAAGACACTTACTTTGGCTGAGCTCAGAGCTGGGGAACTAGGATATGGAGTACTGGAGGTGGAATCTAAATTTTCAGTCGAGGAGAAGGTGGCCTGTTCATGTTTCAGGAGAGAAGGCAGGCTGGAGGCACTGCAACTTGGTTTCACACCCACCTCTAGATCTGGCAACAAAGGGGACACAGAGTTATTGAACTGAGGAAGAAATCAAACAACAGAGAGTAGCCCCTTTCACACATGCCTCTATAAGCCAAGATTGATACACCTTCATTGCACATTGTGTCATGTGAAAATAAAGAGATGGAATGGGGGGCGTCGAAGTTGGTATGCAGGTAATATGGCAAGGGAGGTAGTAACGGAGGCAAAATAGACCTACCTCGTGGACACTTTCACACATCAAGCTGGCATCGCAGAACTTGGTACTCTAACCAGCAATGCTGTTGGTCATTCAGCTGATTCTGCGATGTCAGCTTGATCTGTGAAGGGACACAGCAACGCAGGGCCTAGTCACATCTATTTAGTATATGTGAATTAAGAGTAGTAACAGCAGTGGGTTGACCAGGACATATTTCTTTCACTTACAAGGTGCACCTGATGTGTGAAAGAAGCTACTGACAGTACCTTATGAGGTCATAAATAGTTTGAAATAGATCAAGACTGAAATAAGACAAGAAATAAAAGTAAGAGGTTAATAAGTGCTCGAAAGACATTCTCAAACTTCAGTGTGTAAACATGCAAGAATATGTCAATGCAAAGTATTGACATTCCATTCAATTTCAAAGAACAGTACAGAAGAAATCCCAAGTTAAAACAAGAAAAGAGATTGTGTTATTAGATTCGAACTGAAAACACCAGTTTCCTCCTCATGCAGACGTGTTGAAAGACTCTATCCCACATTTGAGATTAGTGTCCACTCAGCAGACAGAGATGCAGAATCTGTCTGGAAGCTGTCTACCTGTGCTACTGCTCTCTTCCCTATCGTTCTCACTCTTGGCACTGGTTTCGTAACCCAGGTCCTGCAAATCCACCTGCACGCCTTTGTCACCCTGCTCAGGAGCTGGCATTGGAAGCAATACATTTCGTGTTAGAAAGAAATCATATAAAGCATACTGAATCTTATTTCTCTACTTCACTGTGTTTTCTTTGTCATTATGAATTAACAAAGAGTTTAAATCTTAACATGTATGCTGTCGCAGTATCAAAACATCATAATTAATCCCAACTGTTGCGCAAAACCACAACCAAGAACATCAGCATGAGTTATCTAACCTTTTCGTGCAGTTTCAGGGGAGGATGTCTTGGTAAGAGCAGTAGCCAGTTTCTCCTCCAGGCTTTTACATGCTTTTTTTTTCTCCCTCAGGGCCTTATGTAAAGTCTCTAGTTGGGCCTGAACATTTGGTGGTAATCCCTTGGCATCCTGTACTGTCCTGTGGTCTTCGCTCTCCCCTCTGCGGCCCCTTTCTTCTTGCAGGGAAGGCTGAAGATCAGATATCCTCTTAGAGTAATCACTGAAAACTTTGTAGAGGAGACAAAGATCCTGATGGAGCTTCTGCCCTTGTGTCTCAGTAGAGGCAGGGGGCAAACTGCTGCTGGATTTGGTTCTTAGCTGGGCAGGTTCACCCATTTGTCCCCTCTCTAACAGGGCTCGCTGAAGTTTGTCCAAATTCATCTGTAGCTCGGGGCTGATCTGTGATGATTTACTAGTGGTCAAGTGGCCAGTACTTGCACAGTGAGCTGCTAAGGAGGCAACGGCAGACTCTGCAGCACTAAAGCAGTTCATGAGAGCTTTAAACATATCGATATTTAAATCAGAGTGATCAGAATCTTTCACTGCATAAAGGTGTTCCTTCGACTCATTGTCATCAAGCGACTCTGCTGTTCTTGCTCTCGACCTTGAGGTGGTGCCATTTAGGCTGAAACCGTCGCTGCTGTTTCCATGTTGTGAAGCAGCATTTGCAGCCCTCAACTGTTCCCTAAGTTCAGCATTGAGCCTATTCTGTTCAAAAAGTGCTTCTTGCAAAGAGTCTGCATGGTGCTGCAGCTCTTGCAGTGAGTCCTCATCTCCAACAGCCCCTCTTGGAGTAACTTCCTTTGTAGATGCATTGGCCTGCTGTAATGCATCCTCTATTCTTAAACAAAGATCAGTGATGTCTGGATTCTTTTCTTGGCATTGAGAGGAGATAATGGCCTTCACTGCAATGTCCAGAAGCTCAATAAGCTGGTTATTGAGCTCCTCCTTTTCCTGTAGGGATTTTTGCAGCTCTATGCATCTACTGTATAGAGCTGCTTTAGAATCCAGAGAAACAGAACCAGGACCAGCATGTGAACCAAATCCACCCTGTCTGTCCAGATTGCAGGCAGTCAGGTAAGCAATGGTGGACTGCGCAGCCTGTAAGGCCTCTGTGTACTGGTAATTAAGCCTCTCCTTTTCCTGAAGCTGAGCATGTAGCTCTTCCCAATCAGCAAGCTGCTCACTCAGCTTGTTGATCAGGGCCTCCTTTTCCTGACACTCCTGGTGGAGAAGCTCCAGCTGAGTGAAAAGAGCCGAGTCAGCCTGGGTGTGATCCACTGATAGTTTAGTTTCAGAGTCATTTTCAGACCCTGCTGGACTGCAGCTACGGTGAGTGTATCTGAGGGCAGCAGTAGGGGAAGTACTGTGCTGGCGTGTTATGGAGGAGTCAGAGTCAATATGCAACGGCTGATCAAAAGCATAGACATCATCCACATTAAGATGCTGATGTGAATCAGTTTGAAGCTGGTCAGAGCTCATAGACAGCCTGCTGTTGCTAGTCTCCACTCTTAGCCTCACAGGCACAGGAAGGCGAGATTTGACAGTAGCCTACAATTGAAACAAATGGAATAATGAACATTAAAAAAACCTGATGCTTAGTATCAAAACAGGAGGCAACATGAAGTGTTTTTTCTTCAACTAAGTACAAAACTTACCTTATATCTTGTGACATGCTGCTTTGTGCTCTTTTGGTGCGACTGATACTGAGTTTTTGGTCTCTCCATCTCATCTGCAGTGCTAGTAATAGGGGTTTCCCCATCTGACACCTCCCCCGATTTGTTCTCTCCTCTTTCTTTTGACAGTTTGATGACTTTAGAAACCTCTTCAGCTGCTGCTTGCAGCGTTTCTGAACTCTTTCTCAATTCAGCCTGTCCATCACTGCTGTTCCCTGAAGCATCTGTGCTCTCTTTCTCTTTACACTCAGCAGATTTTTGTTCCTTCAGAAGACCCCGTAGCTCCAAATTTTCTGATCTAAGATGGAGAAGTTCCCCTCTGCAAGAAGCAATATTTGATCAGTGCAATATTCAGGAAGCTGTAACTTAAAATGGAATTAAGGAGAAGGTTCTGAACAACATCATAAAGAAAGGACCCACCTGAGATGCAAAACTGAGGAGGACCCACAATCAGTCAACAGAGACTGAAGTGCCATTATATCCCTTTTTCTCTCCACAGAATCTTTATCGCCAGTGTCCCAGAGGAGGCGGTCAGAGTGATCATGTTCTCTACTCTGGCCAAGCCTACTGTCTGTGCCCTCCTCATCAAATTGTTTTCCCAGTGCCATCTAAAAAAGTTCAGGAATGTAGGCAGATGTCTCAAACAGGAGAATTTGCTATACTATTTATATCAAAATATAGAAAAAAAACACATTGTGTGCAAAATTAATAAATAACCACCCATTTCATACCTGTCCTTGGCTGATACCCGTTTGGTATTCCTCATCCTGACCAGGAAGATGTGTCCTGTTACTGGGGTACAATGGCTGGATCTTATGAGTCTTCTCATGCTGCTAGAGTAATGGAATGGGAGGCGAGTATGACACACATGACTTGGTAAAATAAAATTTAAAGAGGGAACAGAATCCATAAAACACTGCACAGTAACAGCAGAATGGCATGATGTGTCTAATGTGGCATGGCGAAGAGACCGTTTCATGGGACACAGAGATAAAAACAGGGACTGATTAGGAAAAAGAAGGATAGAAAAAGAGGGTAGTTTCTACTATAGACAAGAAACAGACTCATTAAAGAAATGACATGTAGCACCACAGGGCAAAAAGACATTAGTAACAAGCTAGACACAGCAGAGGTTAAGATGTAGGTTCAAAGGTTAGAAGAGAGCTAATAATGGTGGATGTTAGACAATGACTAACGATTAGGGGGTGGGACTCTAATGAAAAAAAATCTAATTAATTAGAGGCTTTGTAATTAATCAATCTCTATTAATCGCATATCAATACTTGCCCCAAAAAAGCAACATTATCTTTAATTCAAATGGATTCTAGCGGACGACTGAATCAAATAATAGACACAGACATTTATACTGTCAACTCAAGCTCTAGCAATGTCTGGAAAAATGCATTTAATTGCATTTCAATTCAAAACAGGAGAAAAAGAAATAGAAAATATCCCTGGCCAAAACTGAACAGACCTAAAGTTAAAGTACCATTTTAAGTACTTTAACCAAGCGGTAACCTCCGGTGGAGAAATGTGAAGCCTATGCAGAAGTGCCAAAAAGTGCAGTTCACCCCTCATCCGTTAGGGGCTGGGTCCAAAAGGGAGTCAATCCCCATAGACTCCCATGTTAAAAAGGCCAATTTAACAGCAGAAATAAACATGTTTACAGCCTGGTACAAAAAACTATTTTAGGTTTAATAGGTCAAGTTTACCTCCATGACAACTGTGGGGGGAGTGATTCTTTTTTTTATAACTCATCCGTTCAGATCTTATTTAATCTGGAAATTCTTCATAATATCCTTTTGATTGACAGGTGCCATATATCCAGTGGCAAAAGGCAGAGGGTAGCACAACCATGGTTTTTAGCTGGCTAACAGCGTCCCTTTGCTTTAGCCTGCCTCGCTCCGTTAGCTGGTTAGCTCTCGTTACTTCGGTTAGCTCTTAACTATATGCAGCTCAGAGTTTGATGGGTGTCAATCATCTGTCCCCACGCTCACAGCACCCCTCTCGCGCCACATCTTCACCCATTTCTGTATTTTCCGGGAGTGTCTAGATGCGTGACGCTGCCAAGATGGTGACGGTAGGAACCGCCCAACCAGCTTCAGTTCAGCTCTTCAGAAACCTATGGGCCATCCATTTATTTTACAGTCAATGACTTTAACTAACAGCTAATTAAGAGTCTACAACATATTTCAGTACTTTTAACTTTCTAAATCTTTTTGTTCATACTCTTCAATAATAGGCATTAATATCTTATGATAAGCCAGGTCGGGACCAGCCAGTGGCAATTTTGCTCGTTTCATTTTGAGTCTGGTCATGGAGTAGAGGAACATCTACTGCAACTGGAAGCTGGTACAAATGCGGAAGGAGCCTACAGCAGCATTGCTGCTCATTGAGAAAAAGTAAACGATATGAGCTTTCATGTCAGTCTCCAAAAGTCTCCAATAACACCAGAAGAAGTCGCTAGATTTGTTGCTAGTCACTTTAAAAAAAAAAAAACAGACATTCTAGAGGGGTCCAAAAACTCACTAAACGTAGCACCAAAGACGCTAAGTTGGAGACAACCCAAACCCTGTGATTAAATGTGTTAATTTTTTTAATGTGCAAATTTTTTTGTAATTGATAAATCTTAATTAATTACAGTCCCACCACTACTAATGATTAAAATATTTCTAACTGAGCACATACTATAGAAAAAGATATATCACTAATAAATCACAAAATGTTGCATTTTGAAAGACTCAGGAAAATCTACGAAACCCCATCTGTTTGCCCAACCTGTTTGCACTGGCTTCTGCTGGTCAGGTCTTTGTCTTCTCTGTCATGAGCATCACTCTCTGACTTTTCTATTAATGACAATCGGCTCTGCAGCTCATTGTTTAAACTCTGCAGTCCACTGACACAGTCTTGTAGCTCCTGCACCTATGGAAAGGCAATTATTGTAATCAATTGTCATGTAATCTTTTAATTTCATATTATGCATGCTAAACAACAAATTCTGCATTAGAGAATATAAATAAGACAGAAAATAAAACGGAACAAAACAAGTTTCAAAAGGATCTCACCTTCTGTCGGAGCTCCTGAGCAGAGAGATGAGATAAGCTATCATCTGGTGTTTCCCCCACACAGATACTCATGTAGGATGTCTGGTCTCCAATGAAACTCAAAGTATCACCTGAAAAGTAGAAAATTAAACAAAGATGTTCGCAATGTTAATGTTTGTAGCTTCCATGGAATATAAAATCTGTACAGTGTGTGCTTTCAAGTCTTACTGCCATCATTGGCTCCACCAACACCTCCTCCACGGTTCTGAATTGCCCCTAAGCGAGCCTGCAAGGATGCGTTCCAGCGCTGGGCATCCTCCAGCTGATGTCTCATGCTCTCCAAATCTTTAGGATCAATAAGATCCATACCTGAACAGATGCACATATGTCAATGGTTTTGAGTATACTTCTATCTGATGTTCTAAGAACATTTTCTAATTTCCCATGTCAGCAACACACATGCTGCATCATTTTAAGTTAAGAAAAGGACTAAGATATTAAACATTTTAAACATTAAGCCTTTTCCCACCCATAGCTATAAATACACTGGCATAATATATACATAGAGTAGCCAAAAAGGACAAGTTTCATGAAAATTGCTTGCAAAAAGATAAAAAGGACAAAATGTACATTTAATTTTAATGGATTTTGATAATGGATTTGCATAAAATCTTCCATCCATCCATCCATTTTCTGTACCGCTTAATCCACGCAGGGTCGCGGGTGGGCTGGAGCCTATCCCAGCAA
>JBBBVU010000020.1:7910979-7934747 GCA_037177055.1 Atherinosoma microstoma
ACTCAGCCCGGGACTCGAACCAGCGACCTTCTTGCTGTGAGGCTGCGGTGCTAACCACCACACCACCGTGCAGCCCCGCATAAAATCTTATTTTTGGAAATTAAAATAGCAACCAGATTTGACCTAATTTCAGACACAAATCTAACTAAACACCCATGCACTATGGCTAAATTAAACAGGAGGATATTACTTTTGAACTATGCACTTTATTTTAGCATGCTTGTTTAATACATAATTTTAATCAGATAAGCTTGGTTAAAGACCGAATTTATTTAGAAAAAATGCTGCATTATGTAAAGAAACAACTCAAAAAAACACTGTAAAATAATATTACTGTTGTTTTAACATGTTCATACATTTCTCTACCGACAGCTTTTGTGCAAATAAATGCACAGACTATATATAAATTATAATTATACAAACAAAAGATTAAATGGGGAAATTTCATTAGAACCAACTAACCCCCTTTGCCTTGCAGTGAGAAAAATGAGCCATGAGAGTGTTGCTTACAGCTGACCTATTTATACACCTGGTGCTCTGTAGACAGGAGTGGAAGGAGCATGCACTCAATGCCCAAACTCCTGTTTACGCACACATGCATGAGAACAGTCATGCAGTTTAGACGACAACTTCAGCAAATGGTGTCACCTTTAATCTGTATAAAGGTTTTGCCCTGCAGTTGCAGTACATGTTAAAGACTAATGGTGCTAAATTATAATAACTAATGTCAGAGGACTTTCTGGATTAGGATATATTTCAGGAGTATTACTCTTTAATCGGGTGCTCAGTGAATCATTATCCAATTCTATAGAAAGATATATATTAACCTTTAATTCCTTTATTGAAGTGATTATATAATGAAATACTTATGTGTCTAAATTTAAAACATGTGACAGATGGTTGGATGGGTTAGATTAATGACCACAGGGCTAGTAGAGAGGTTGCGCAGATGACATAAAACAAAATGTTATAAATGGACAGTCAAAACAAGCAGACAGCACATTACAAGTGAGAAGCAGAGAGGACAGGCCAATAGAAGCCTTTATTTATCATTTTATAAATGACAGACAGAGCATGTGTTGTGGGTGTAAAATAAATACATTTACTGAGTGACAGTGAAATGAGTTGAAACTGATACAGACAGAGACATGCAGATGAGAAGGCGATGATGTAAAGAAAAGTAAACAGAATGTGCACAAAGATGAACAGTGACAAGACCAGGTGTGCATGCTGAATGAAATGAGGGGATATGAACATGTCAGCTGGATGCACTGTTGGGAGAAAAAAACAAAACAAAACAATGGACAGAGACGACAAACATGCTTGCGTGTGTGATCCCTAATAGCTGTTAATATAGATACTGACTTGACGTTTATAAGTTCTTGACAAGCCTAAAATGTAAAGGAAGTCTTTCCCTTTTTCCATTTCCCTTCTCATATTTTTATATCCTCAGTCACCATCCTCATCAATAATACAGTTTGTTTTCACTGCACCTTCTCTCAGTTTGGCCCTGTTTATCTCTCTCTCCAAGTCATCCCTTAGCTCCTCATTAGTTTTGATGCTGTCTTCCAGCTGCTGCCTGAGAAGCTGCACTGCTGTCAGTTCCAGCTGCAGAGCATGGAGACGCTGGGCACTGGAAAAGAAAAAAAGGAAACGCATGCATATCCACAAAATCAAAATTTCTGTGTAGAATTCAAATCAAACATGAATCTCAACAAATAAGATAATCAGCTTCAAAATAATCATTTTTAATTTTTTGTGTGATTTATAGTCACAAATGTTGGTAGCACATCCATACCTGTCCTGTTCCTTCACAGTTCTGACCAAGCTGGAGTAGAGCTGTTGTTCTGCTCTCAGGGCTTTGTTTAGAGCATTGTGCTCCTGTTGCAAAGTTATCAGGTTGGGCAAAACCTTTTAGAAAAATAGAACCTGCATTAAATGCAGAGTAATGAGAATAACGTGTTGATATATTTTTTCTGTTGGAAAAAGTAAATAAAGCTTTACTTCTTGCTGCCTGTCTCCACCGATCATGGTTCTCTCTCTCTGAGGCAATACAGGTAGAGACCTCTCCATTCCAGAACCAATAACGTGATCCTGGGTATGATCGGCTCGACTGTCAACTCCCTGACCGAGGCGCTGGTGGAGAGCCTGTTTATAGTCATAAATGAACCATAAAGAACAATTGAGACAGGTAAAGAAAAAGTCAACAAAGTTCAAAGGCAGTCCACAGAAAAGCTCCTTAACCACAGATCCCACTTGACTCACTGAAACACAAGTTTCATTTTGTGAATAGAAGGCCTCTTACGCTGATAATCTCCTCCTTGGTTTTCAGAGTGGCAGTCAGGGACTCAATATTTGCAACCTGCCCTTCACTGCGACCCTCCAGCTCAGACAACAATGACTGGAGCTCAGCCAATGAAATCTAGATAAGAAAAAAATATAAAGAAAGAAAAAAAATTAAGAGAAAAATGCATGGTATTACAATCAATAAAAGTTTAATAGTAATAATAATATTGCACTATAAAGAAAATATTTGTCTAACTCACTGACCTTTAGTTCATTTTCCCTTTTCAGTGCCTTGTTCAGTGCTTCAGTTTTCTGTGCCAACTCCTTCTTCAGGACAACAACTGGTTTCTTGGAGACTGGAATGTTCTCCTGATAATCCTCACTGTTTCTTCTGGACAGCTCAGCTTCAATTCGAACCAAACAGAATCAAATGTAAGACCACCATGAAGTCCAACTTTAAATATTCAGTGTGAGGATTTAAAAAGTCTTAAGGCCTCACCTTCCCTCTCGTCCAGCTTCTCTTGCATGATTTCAATGGTTTGTCTGAGCTCCAACACATGATCTGTCTCCACCCTCTGACTCATCTGTGCCAGGAACTGGTCCCTCTCCTGACCACGCTGCAGAAGCTTCTGCAGATTTACAAAGATGTTAGCACACTCAAACATGTACAAGTGATATCTTTAACCTTTTCAAGATATGTGACCAAGTAATATAAAATAAAATTGTTGGCAAAAATGTGTAATTCCTATTGGGAGTTGTGACTTCTTTTTGTCTGGCTCATAAGTGAAGCAGAGTTCACAGCTGAATAACTGTGTTGTGTCTCAGAGGATCTTACATTGATGAGGCTGTCTTTTTCTGCAAGCAGGGCTCTGAGTTCTGCAGTCTCTAAATAACTCTCCTGGGCTGTTGAGGAGCTTTGCTTCTCAGCACTTGCAAGCTGCTGTTGCTTGTCAGCAAGCTGCTTTCTGAGTTCCTGAATCTCTTGAGAACGCTCAGACAGCATGCGGTTGAAGCGCTCAGCAGACTCCTGGGGTGACAAAACAGGAGATCAAAGTAATGAGACTTTGAGGTTTTTGTATTTCTGTCAGTATTTGAATAAGATTATTAAATCAAATGAAGAATAAAAAAATCATTCACATTTCTACTAAATCAATTATTTGATTTACATATTTGTTCATTTGTGTAGTTATTTTGTCTACTTCACAAAATGGAAACATTTGTCACCACAAAGACTGAATCTGTCTGAAGGAGTCAGTAAAATGGACGTAAATACTTTCATAACTAAATGCTGACCTTCAGCAGTTGATCCTTGCTGCTAATCGTAGCAAGAAGCCCATCTACCGCACTCTCATTGTCAGCAACTAGTCTTTCTCTGGCTTTCACAGCCTCAGCCAACATAGCCTCTGTGACCTTTAACCTCTGGCCCATCTGTTCAGCGAGGTCCCGTGCATGAGTCTGTGACTGTCCCAGCATTGATTCAGCCATTTCCTACAAAAAAAATAAATAGGGTAAGACAGTCGGAAAAAACAAAGTCTACTTCACAGACACATCTAAGGCCAGAATGGTAATCGTCAAAAACAAAGAGGACCATATGTAAGCCGATAGCATCTAACCTCCATATCCTTCGTCTTGCCCTCCAGGGAGAGCTGCAGTTGGTTGATGATGGAGTCTTTCTCTCTCAGTGATCTGTTCAGGTTATCTTCCAGATCTTGCTTGGCTCTCTGCAGGTTCTTCAGAGTGTTTGAAAGATGCTGCAGCTCCACATCCTTCTCCTTGATCAGACTGTCAAAATTCTGGAAGGAGAGAAATAGTGAATCCCACCACACCAAGACAACTTCATTAATTGTTATTCAATACGTAACCACCATTCCTAAGATTTTTCTCAATTAAATAAGATAATTACTTACATTGATGGTTTCTTCGTTATGAGTAAGCAAGTTATTTAGTCTATCAAAGTCCCTTTCTTTTTCTCTCAGTGCCAGCTGCAGCTGGTGAATCTCATTGTCTTTCTCTTCAATGGCAGCAAATTTTTCATCCAGAGCTTGCTGTACAGAACAAACAGAAGAGTGTCTGTATCGATCAAATCATAGTAATCGTGGTGGCCAGATCATAAAAAAGAAATACCCACCTCCAGAGCGCTCTCCTTTTCTTTTAGTCTTTGCCGCAGTTTGGCAAGGACATTGTCGTTACTGCCAGGACTTTTGCTTTGCTCAAAATCTCTGACCATGTTTATGTACTCCTGATAAATACAGACACATGATGTTAAAATTTAAGTATTCAACAGATTTTCTTTTTTCCACCTTTTCTCTCCCCAAGATTTTATCTTTTGATCCAAAAATCCGCCTGCATATGTTATGTCACCTGTAGCTGCTGCTCTTTATCAGCCAGTGTGGATGTGAGCCGCTGGATTGTGACTTCATGGCTCTGGAGTTTTCTTTTGGTTTGCTCCAGCAGCTCCTGATACTGCTGCTCAAGAGCACTCTCCCTGTCCCCAATCTCACCGCTCAGCTTTTTCAGCTGGTTGTTAAGATCCTGGAAGGGAACATTAAGTAAAAATCAGACATAGATTTAGAAACTCCAATGGTTTTCTTTTATAGCCAGTACTTTCTTACTGTCTTACATTTAAGGCTTTATCTCCTTTTTTCTTTTGTTGTTGCATGTCTTCTAGCTCCACCTCAAGCTGGTCCTTCGTCTGCTGCAAATCAGCCAGTTCCTGCTCCTTCCTTTCCAGGGCACGTTGTAGTTTTTGGGCTTCAAGCACCTTTGCATGGTGTTCCCCCTGCAACTGGGCCAATTCTGTTTGCTTTTCCATTAACAGGTTTTGGTGTTCCTCTACTCCCTGAGGAAAATACACGCAAAGTATTTAGCATTTAACATCCTACAGTTTAACAAAGTTTTTAACAGTATAATTTATGAAAATACAAACATATGTGGAGAATGGGGTTTAAGAATAAATTTGTTAGTAATATCATATATAACATGCCTGGTATTTCTGCAGTTGGGCTTTATGTGCCGCCTCTCTGGCCTTGGTCAAAGCATCATCCCTGTCTTCAATCTCATGACAAAGCTCTGCAATCTGTGCAACACAAGGAGAGACAGAAAGTTGATGTTAGTTGTTTGCATCACACAGAATGGAGAGATTAGAGAATAAATACTCAGTCATCCATCTAAAATGAACTTCTAATACGTTTCATTTTTCTTACCTCTTTTTCCTTTTCTTTGAGGACCTGGGTGAGCCCCTGGATTGTTTTATCTCGTTTCAGAGCATTTTTCTTCTCAGAGTTTAGTTCATTTTCTTTCTCCTCCAACTTCCCCGATAGTGTCTGGTCACACAAGATAGTAAGAGATTTATTTTAAAAGTAACATATCAAACTAGAAAATATTTCACAGAGTAATACCCCTTCATTGTGTACCTTGTTCTGATTCTGGGAATCCTCCAGTGTTCTTGTCAAGTTCTCATTGGTGCTTTTTACCTGGTTGAGCTCTTCAGTCAATATTTTATTGACAGACTCCAATCGATTAACGTCACTCTTCTTCTAAGCAAATTCAAACAACACAGAGAAACAACAGAACAGTTAAAATCAGATAATACTGGTATCTTTAGCAACAAAAAAAACAACTTCTGTCACAGCTCTTTAACAATGGTATAGATAACTACCCAGATGTCTTTTTGGAAATTAGCTACCTTTTCTCTGACAGGAGTGTATTCATCATTAAACTCCTCTGCAAGATCATGTAGAGACTTCCATTCTGCCTCTTTATGTCTGGTGTTGGCTTGTGTAGTGACAATGCCAACATTTAACCTCTTTAAGACAGGGATTCGACTGCCCGCAGGAGAAGAAACTTGTTGCTTAGAGATGCAATGCAAGATCTGGATTAGATCAGATATCACAGACGGCTGACTTGAAGAGCTGTGGAGCAGCGCTCTGGCCTGACTCTTTCCTCCTGGGTCATCCGTAGTATCATATCTGGCGACAGACACCTTGGACTCTCTTGGTTTTCGTTTGGGTGGAGGGTCTGAAGGAGTGTCTGAGGAAAAGTCTCGATTCAATGACTGCAGGGAAGTAGAGCGACCCTTGAATCCAGTTCTAGACAGTGTGCCCTTACGTTGGACTAGGTCAAGGTACATGCTTTGGGAACGATGTCGTGTGCCTCGGAGCCCAAGATTCTTCATAGAGCCATCAATCCCTGCTCCTGATCCCAGTCTGCTACTCCTGAGGCCCGAGCGCCATGGGAATGTCCCTTTACTGACAATTCTATCTAGACTCACACACCTTCTCATGCGATTCTCCCCCTGACCACTTCCACTTTCCTTAAACTGCAGTGTTTCATTGGTTGGTTGACACGCTGCTTCATCGTCAGGGATGCTGCCCATGGCAGAAGATCTGACTGGAATCTTGGATCTGGGGATGTCCCTGTTCCTGCTCCCTGGGTTGTGTTTGTTGTAGATGTGGACAATACACTGGATCAGGTGTTCTTTCTCTGCCTGCAGTTTCAGGATCTGACTGCTGTGCTCATCCTGCAGCTGGCTGATGTTTACATCGCATTGGACCACCTTCTCCAACTGGAACACACATTTCCCACAGAGGAATTCTCCACGACCATCACGAATCACCTCCCGGCCAAGCACATGGGACAGAATGACTTGTAACTTCCTCTTTCCGGATGAACTGAAGATCCAGCGACACTGGCTTCCCACCAGACGAACACCGCATATACGACACGGGTCCTTCATTGCACTTTTGATCTTTCACATTCACCCACTCAAACGAAGTTTAAAAAAAAAAAAAAAAAAAAAAAATCTCTCACTGATACATCAAGTGTCCAGTGACTTAACAGCAATCATCCTGCCATCCATAGTAGAGCCATCTAAAATATTTCTAACTGCACCAGCAAGCAAGGCATAGAGGAGAATGACCGAGTGCAAAGCACTATAAGCCCTAAGCCTTAATAATCCCTGCCTCCGCCTCTATTCCACTCTCCCCCACGCATTCAATCAGATCAAATCCTCTGGGACTACTGCAGTCATCTGTGTTGTGGTGAATGCCATATCACCACAAAGAAAACCTATCAAAAGTACAACACAGACATCAGGTATAAAAGGTTCGCTATGTGCAGGTTGTGGTGATGGCAGCAGCCCATTAATCCTATAGACCTGATCTTTTCTGACAGTTCAGAAAGAACAATAACAACAACACCAACAACAACAACAACCAGTTTTCAATTGCAGAGACAGCAATTTGACAACTATTGGTGTTCCACATTCTATTACACTTCCTTGACAAAAAATTGGAAGCAATGCATGGAGTAAAACCATTATACTGATCTTAGAAAAAAATAAAATATTACGTAATTATTTCTAACTTTAATAAAGAAGGATGAGCAAAAATAGCTCTTAGAGGAACTGTTTTCAGACACCATGGTAATCCACTCTTAATACCAAGACCTGAGCTCAGATAGAAGCCAAGGTCTGACGAGGAACTATGGACACGTTCCAAATAACAGCTTTCTACTTCTGATCTTCACTAACACCGAACTTTTACCAAGAGCCTTTAAAATGCCTTGTTCGTAAATTTTTTTGTTAATGAACACCCATAAAACACTCAATTATTTGCCTTCAGTCAATATTAACATTCAGTGTTGAAAGTCTGTCATATATTTAGCCACCAAGAATGTGTGCAAGAATACAGAAACAATTTAAAGAAAATAATTCTTAAAAGACCCCTCTAACTTCATCAAACTAATAGGAAATTTCATGGTAAATGAAGAGATTGCTCTGCAGGTTATACTACCAGTGCAATGTCAGACTAATTAAGTGCAGACAGTGAAGCATCTGTAAAAGCAGATGCAATTAGCCAACGCAGTGATGTATACATTTATTATATGGGATAATTTTTCAGATTGAAAACTGAAGCAATGCAGCTTTTTTTTTATACACTCACACCCTCCACCAAGTGATAATAATGATACAAGTGTAACCAGTGGCAACACACTGAAACCCTAAATTTACCACAACATGGATAAACCTCCTTCTCTTTACTGAACCAATGAACAAAAATAGAACTGTCCCAAGAGGCAAGCAGAGGACAAAGGCAAGTCATAAACTACACCACTGAACATTTCCAAGGGTCACATCAACAACACAGACAATCCTTTTAAATCTGCTGCACTTGCTTTATGTAACATAAGAGGGAACACTGCCCATGGTCATCTGTAGTCCATGGATTTGAATTTTCTCACATATGAATGCATTATCAACAGTTAGCCTTTGGCACAAATCAAGTTTCTTATAATAAAAAAGAATTAAAGATAAAAAAAATTCCTAGTTTGGTAACAAGCAAAGCTCTACAAAACATGAAGCAGTGAGGGAAAAGCCAAAAAAAGGTAATTCCGTATCACTTTACAAAAGGTTTAGAGTAGAAATATCCAAATACTACCAACCTGCTGGTTTGGTTGTGTTTTGTCCTTCTCTCGATGTAGCTCATCTCTAAGTGCCTGGGGAACAGTCAGTAGTCACTAAGAAGCCCTTTTATATTGTAAGCAATGTAGAAACCTAGTTTTTATCATTTAAATTCTGAAAGTAAGGTGATAATGAATGCAAATTGTTAAATATACACAACATAGAAACTAGTTGTAGAAAACACTAACTAAATGAGTTCACGTCTTTATGAACTTTTCAAACACCTTAAGTTCCTGATCCTTCTCTGCTATGAGATCAGATAGCCGTTTTGCTGTCAGAGGATCTATCTGTTCATCTCTGCTGCTCTTCTGATGGATCAAGGCTTCCTGGTTCTTTAAAGAAATCTTGAGCTGCTCGATGATACTGTTATGAGTAAAAGGAAAATAATAACAATACTGCTTAGGTTTTTATACAGAGAAAAATATTTAGATGTCTTTACATTATTTTTTAAACCTCATTTTTCCTTACCTGTCTTTATCTTGCAAAGCCTGCTGCAGGTCTTGGACTGGGCTATGGTCAGGAACAGGGGTGAAGGCACTGGATGGAGCAAGGACTTGGAGTTGTTTCTCCATGTTTATATTCCTAAGCTTTTCCTGCTCTGCAATAGCTGCCATCTTCTCAACCTCTTCCTCTGCTGTTCGCAGACACTAACAAAAGACAAAAAAAACATCAATGAAATAACAGCAAAAGCAATAATTTTAAAAATTAAAAAATAAATTATAAATGTTAATCTGAGAAACAATGTTAATAAACCTACAACAGACACAGAACTATAATATTGAATATAATCCAATTAATTCTGAATGGTCATTCAAACTAAATAAAGATGCCCCTGAACTTTTAAAATCTATTATAAATTTGAGAGGATGGGATCAATTGGTATGGAGGAGATACAACATTCTACAACATTTCATTGGCTGAAATTAATTTAGACTTACCTGTTCTAAGTCAGCTATCCTCTTGTTTAATGAGTCTCTGAGTGTGTCCATCTCCCTCTGAGCTCGCTCTCTAACCCGTTGTGGTTCTCCTGATTCTCTACCAGCTAGACTTTCCAACGCTTTACTGAAAAACATTCAATATTCACAGAAGGGATCATGTTAGTGTGCACACACACATTATCACCCCAGGGAAACTTAACACCCTACAGACTTATTACATATTGTGTTTTTTATGAAGCACAAAAATGACACAAAATGCGTCTTTTCCCGAGTGAACAAGATAATGATACATACGATGCAGAAACGAGTAGCTCTTGTTTCTCTGCCAGGTCTCTCTTCATAGACTCCAACTCCACCTTCAACTCAATGTTCTACAAAGAGATGACACTTCAGAAAAAAACCTACTCATCTGATGCTACAACAAAAACAAATTCAAAAGACAAAAAACAATCAACCAAATATAAAAAAATTGATGAAATTCTACATTTGTTTAGTGTATTGAAACAATAATTATCTAATTTTATCTTGCAGTTTGAACATAAAGATATTAGACAGAAATGTTATGTTACTTCTCAAACTTAAGGGGTCCCACTTTCCACACATCCCTAAAAATATCCAAAATAGGCTTCATCATTTCCCCCAGTGATGTTGATAGGTTTTCAGTGTAGCAAGCCCCCGGGACCCACAGGTGGCAACGGACATATTCCTGTATGTTTTTGAAATTAAACAAATAAAATTCCAAATCTGAATAGTTTATTACAAAACAACTGTCATAGCGGCATGACATACAAAACAGGATCTCGTCAAAGCAGGATGTATGTGCAGACGCCGTCTGAGCATAACAAAATGGCGACGGCCATTCAAATTATTTTTCCGGAGTTTGTTTTATTTATTTAATCACAGCACGCCCCCTAAACCTTTAAAACATCGACACAAATGAGCTCATCATCAAAGAATATAAATGTGAGTTTACTTACTATGAAGTTTGTATCTTTAATTGTTGAAATTAAATCCACGGTGACTAACTAGTTGTTTTGGTACAGGCTAAACTAGCATGTTGTGAAACTGTGTGTACAGTTGCGCGTCTTTTAGATGCGCAGAGGGTTGACACAGTGCTTGTCTGGTTTGCCGACAACAAAGTTTCTTCTGCCAATTACTGCGATTTTTAACACGACTTCTTGTTCACGATGTATCGTTTTTCATGGGAAAATGAGGTTGGGATGCATTGTTTACGGCGTCCTTTCAGATTTTAATGGGTCAGGGACGCAGGACGCATACCTAGCAACATCACTGTCGCCCTTTATCTTCAGTAATACAACAAACACTTGGTCTGAATGTGCAAAGCACAGGGCTAGGGCGACATGGTAGGGGCAAGAGGTGAAACAAGAGTGGACCTTAAAGATATGTTACTATGACAACCAATTCAATAAGTGATAAATTTGAGTTTACTCCAAATAGTAACAAAATGTATCAATTTAAAACTTGAAGCCATGTACAAAAGTCAGACAATATATCAATTGAAAATTAGAAAGAAACATTATAAAGTTCTACTATCATAGATGAATATAAAGATGTTTTGTACCAGCTGTAGTTTATTCAGTAAAATACAGCTGGTACAAAACACACTAACATGAAACTTGGTCCTGAGGCAGCCCACTTAAGTGTTAAGACTAATGCACATAATAAGTGCTAAATTAAATACGATACCGTTTTAAAAATGTCCTCAGTGGAGTCATCACATTTCTGCTGCATGCGTTCCTCCATGAAATAAATGCGCAGCTTCAGGTTAAAGTTCTCCTTCTTCAGAGCTGTGATTTGCTAGAGATAAATACAACACAAATATTTTAATATACAGGGATAAGAATAACGGAAAAAAACAATTAAAAGGTGTTACAAAATATTTAAGGCTCTGTCTAGTCCTAAATTGAATTTGTGCTTTTGGTTTACTTCTAAGAAAAACAAGCTTAGAACAAATAATTAGGGTAAAAAAAATGACTGGTTAAGCACATTATTTTGTAGAAAAAAGTGGTTTGATGCGTTTAAATGGCAGAAAGGGGCCATGTGTATGGCTATTTTCAAAATGAGGGGAGACTTGTATGTTTATGTGTGAAGTAGACTGTGCATCATTGTGCTCCAGGCTCAGAGCAGCATACATCTGGTAATGGGGGTTGGGCATAATGTCAAAACGAGGAGGCAGAAGTCTGGACCCCCCCTGTAAACCTGTAATCATGAAGCCAGCCACACAGCACAAGCCCAAAATCTAAGCATGCATTCCAATCAAATGCTGAAATGTAGACTGCAGCCCACCTCAGTCCTCCTTCTCTTCCTCCTACACAGAAACTTCATCACTAAATGTCCATAAATGGTGTGTCTTGATTTTTAACAGAGAATCAAGCTTGTAAAGTGTCAGCTGGATACTTCATACTTACAAGCTCAGCAGTTACAAGCTCAGCAATTCAATGTAAAATCAATTTCATTGATAAAATTAATCAAAATACAACCAGAAGTAGTAATTATCACAACTATATGCCGCCAGTGACATATGTAGTTCATACAAAGCACTCACATTTTCATAGTCCTTCATGGTGAGAGCTTTGATGGGGGACATCTTGTCAGGAAAAGATAGAGCTGTAAAACAATAAAATAACAGTAGATCTTTAACAATTTCAGTCACAATACAGACATACAATCTGTAGCACAGAGAATCCATCCTGTTACCATAAACTCATACTTTTTGCTTTCACATTTATCTTTCCCCTGTTTATTTTAGAGAAAAAAAGAGAAAGAAAAAGGAGTCATGTTTTCACTGTAGAGGCATAAGCAGTGAAACAGTTTCTGGAGAGCTGCCCTGTTTAGGCTGACTGAAGCAGCCCACAGCTGATCATGTAACACACCGGTCAACAACACATTTCACAACACAAACTCTTGACTCATAGTTTGCTGCTCCTTGATGGGAAGCACTCCATCATGTCTTTCTTACAGTTTCAGTTGCTTGTTTATGTATGTGCTTTTGTTCAACTGCATAGATGTTAAGGTTTTTTTGTCTTACCTTGTGTGTATGCCAACGTCTTCAGTGGAAACAAAGATATAGATCTGGTTTCTATAATCAAAATATGGCCATATTGGCTTTATTTTCTGTGATTCTGCAATCCAATTTAGCCTTTAAAAATAATTGTTGCAACAAACTACTTCATGGAGTTGTGTAGTTACTGGTTTCTTTTTATCTGACACGTAATCTGAAACCAGTTACTATCTAAAAACTTGACATTATGAACATTATTGGTATACTTCAAGGAGTTATAAATTAATTTCTAAAAAAAAATCATCTTAGTAGTAGTGTTTGTTGTAGTAGTTGTGTGTTAACTTCATGTTTTAATTTGAATTTTTTTTCCTTTTGAAAAGAAATAAACATGTGACCGCAAGCTAACCATTAGGGCAACTCGTTGGGTGGCCCTAATGGTCATCTGGCATGGACATTACTGAAATCTTCAAAACGTTCTTAAGTATTCTGTGCATGCAAGAGTGTATAAGACATCTCAGAACTCAAAGAGAACTCCCAAGAAAGCATAAAAAAGATCAAATCAGGACAAGAAAGAACACTAGCAAGAGTTTGCAAGCTATATTTGCCAAAGAGAGGTTAGTCATTACAGACTGTGGCAGGGTGTCCAAAATTTTGTTCCACTTTGCTGCTTGCTTAAGTTCAAAAAGTTTTCTCAAGTTCCCTCTTGGTGTCCATTTGCTGAACTTATTCAATTTTGCTATAAAAATCAGCCAAGTGGAAAGTCAACCCAAGTATGTCCAAATATTAGAACAGATCTGAAAACTGATATTTTAGTGTCTTTTCTAAAATATGGCATTATTGAAAAAAAACAAACAAACATTTTTAGTTTTGCAGTGAATGCCCACTTTACGCATGTTGACTTGTATTATAAGCCCCAGATGCTGGCCTATATGTACTAATTAGTCATTTACTTGCTTCATCTAACAGTGTGGAAGTGCATATATTGTTGGCATACAGCAAAAGTATGACAATTAATTAGAAATGGGCATAGCTTTATATCATGAGCAAGTTAGACCCTCACAGCTTTGGTGGCAAAACTGTGGGAAGGAACAACACTTTAGCAGCAGTATTAATTAATACATATGGGAGGCACACACCTAAGGGAAAAAAACAAACAAACAAACAAAACAAAAAGAAAAAAGGGAGAGAGGGAGAACAAAAGAAATCTTTACTGTACCTGTCATGGTGTCTGTGGAATATTCTCCAGCATCTATAGAGTCTGGTAGTCTGCAGCTGGAGCCAGATTAATTTGTTAGTGACACAACCAAGTTCTGCAGCTACAAATATTTGGAAAAGGTATCACTGTTACATCCCACTACAGCAAATAAAGAGCATTAATATTTGAGAAAGAAACCCAGAAATAAAGTCAAGCTTCGTTCTGAATACTATGATTTTGAAAAACACAAATGCATGGTGTTCATGTATTACTCACGCTGGCCAGTTCCACTGAGCCCTAAGGACGCTCCATAAATAGCTTAAGAATGACTCCCTGCTTCATTTACATTGACTCTGACATAACCTTCTTTCTGTTTGCACTGATGTGTTTTTTCCTTTTTTTTTGTAGGGTAAAAGAAATACATGAAAATCAACTCAGTACACACAACCACTTAGTTGGTATCTAAAATTGCTGGACCCAAAATATTTACATGGTTTTTTGAGCATCGAAACTTAGTTTTGTAGTTGGGATTACAATTAAGTTTGGTTAGGCACATTGGCATATCACATTTAAAATATAAATAGTATAATAGCACTTATTGGAGATAACTGGGACTACAGCTGCTGCATAATCATTGCAGAGGTTAGAATTAGAGGCTAAGGAATGAATTGTGATACTGGCAGGACCCTATGAAGATAGAAAAACAGGGATGCATGTGTGAGACCACGTGCCAGTTGCAGCGTAGCTCTCTTGTTAAGACAGATGGGAGAAGAGAAAGAGAGAGAGAAAAGACAAACTGGTGGATGGAGTGTTTTCACTGGCAGACAAGTGAAGTACTGTGGCTCACATCAGCGAAGCATCACACAGTGATGGGACAGTGGCAATACAAAGTACAATGCACAAAACAGGAACATACATTCAGATCACAATGTCATTTTAGCAACCAGGATGGGCAACCACAACACAAAGGGGCAAGCACATATCTATCACTAGCAGTAATCACTAGCAGTATTACTGACTATAAAAGAATAATTTCCCATGTGAAGGAAACAAGCTGTACAAACAAAAACAAGAACTATGTGCATCTAAGCGTATGTTTCATGACCCTGACCTAATATGAAGCACAGAATGACTTCCTGTCAAAGATCCACGGCCAATAAAAAAACAAACACAGCCCTCCTGCTTCTCTGGTTAATTCCTGAGCAAAAATTAAATGAGACATATGTCATATCTACATACAGACATATGACAGAAATAGAAAAATAATAAGTTATTTTCTGAGTAATGAAAAAATGACCAGTCTGCTAATTATATTTTGAAAATCAGGTCTTGATTTTGTATTTCTCCAAGTATCATTTTAGACTTTTTTTTAAAAACCACATGTGGAATTTTGATCATCTCTGTGTCAAACTCCAGTTCTTTTCCAAGCTTTCTGTGACATTAAGTTGTCTGAATATTCCTGATAGCAATACAATGCAGGGAAGAGCTGCAACACACCTCTTCCCTGTCTTTTGTTTGGCTTTGACACCAAGCAAAGAGTAAAATTTTAACAAAACCATTACATAGTGCAGTGGTGAAAAAATAAAGCGCTGACTTAAAATACCCAGAAACTGATCAAAACAATAACTGAACTCTTTAGTTCAGTTTATGTTTACATAGTGGGAAAAATAACAGGTAAATAATATCCCTCCACAAAACACTGAAGGTCAATAAGACTGCGAGTGCGCCAATAATCGTTGCATCACTGAGGTTTCACATGCCAAGCTAGCTCTTCCTGTGTAAATGCAGAGGAAGCACTCTACAACATGAGCTGTGATAACAGTGAAACACCAAAGGTAAACAGATAAAACAACCCCTGAACAAAAATCTTTTAAGTGAACCTCAAAGAAAAGAACATTACAACTGGCAACTGTCACTGTTATTGATAGTTTTGACACTACCGCAAATATAGTAACCCCTACAGCACCCAATGGAAACAATGCAAAAGCCTATAAACAATGACTTCCTCTTTTTCTCACTTTGTTCTGCTGTTACTGTCAAACATGAAAGCAGCAGCACAAACATCACCTACAACATTTTCAAAAAACTAGCAGTAACATCGGCATGAGCTAAGATTAAAGTTGATTTTTTTAAAAGAAAAAATTACAGATGAATGTGAATCAGGTATCAGAATTAACAAATAAGTAATTCACACCACACATATCAGCTAACGTCTTGTATTACTAAAGCACGCTTACCACCTGGATGATCGCTTTTCCACACAACACAGCTGGGCTAGGTCATTTAAAGGTACAAAAACCAGGGTAAACTACAAAACTAAAAAGCAGAACAGCTTTAACTAAAAAAGAACTATAAACAATCATCAGCAAGCACTACTGAGCAACAGCAGGACTGTCGAAAAAAGCTAATAATGAAGCAGTGTTCACCTACCACAATCACATTCTTCTCTCATGTCAAAGAAAGCAAAAGATAAAACGGAAAATACATAGCTTGTTAACGTCTCGACTTGTGCAAAGAAAGCAAAGAGACGTCGCTGTTCCACTAGGAACCCATTGGTTCATATAATTTCCGCTTTAATACACTGACTGACAGGTCAAAAGCCAACCCACCAATCGCTGTGATGCCACAGAAACATCCAAAGACTGTATATGATTTATATCGGTGTAAAAAAGAAAAGAAAAGAAAAAAGATTTATAACGGTAATAATCTGGTAGTAGTTAAATGTAACTCTTTATGCACAATTACATTCAATTATCAAATTTGCTATCCAACAACAACAACAACAATAATAATAATAATATTGATGAGGATGATGATGATGATAATGATAATGATGATAATAATAATAATAATAATAATAATAATAATAATAATAATAATAATAATAATAATAATATCAGATAAGACCGTTCTGCATTTATTCACGTGTTATATTCGGGACAGATATTTAACTCGTTTTGATAGCCTCAATGCATTGATGTAAAATTAAAATGCAGCCTTTGGTAGGAACATTTTCAATAATGCTACTGAAAACATGAATGCATGCTAAAGTTATTAAGCAACATTACTTGCTTCATTTCAGGTTTTCCTCTAACAGAAACTGATGTTGATGTAACTGGGGCAACTAAAGCTTCCAAACAATGTCATGTCTCATTAAATGAAAAGTTACAAAAGATATTCAACATCATAGGGCAAATTAATTCAGTAATATGACATTTCTAGAACAAAACGACAAACGCGTTACTTTGTTACAACCAAGGCACATTCAGGGTTAACGTTGTAAAATACTTTCGGACTTGAGTTAGCTTAAACACAACAACGCTCTGACAAGCTAGTTAGCGTTAGCTTGCTAGCTATCGTTAGTTTTACCTTCCGTTGATATCAACGGGGAGCGTCATATCGTCCCCCACGACAGAATCCATCATAGCAGTCCACTTATTTTGTGTTCTTGCCGAAATAACGCATCGTTTTACCAATTAGACGCTATATAAACTTCGAAAAGCGGGGTAGAATTCAAAATAGTCCAGGCTACCGCCATAATGATATGGTAAACGTCACCATTGTGCACGTTGAAATCTAGTGTTGCCTTTACGTGCCGTAGAAAAACCTTAAAACTCATAACTTACACCTGAAATGAATGCATTCAGAAGGTGACGAAAGCGATTCAAATTTGAAAGAACATATAATACAGCTATGATTATTTTGTTTGTGTCAAAGTATTTGCTCATAATAGTGCCAAGATGCAGTAGTAGCCATTACGGCCTGAAGATTAAAAATTTTCGAGGTGATGAAAGGCAGCACATAACTGGGTGGATGCTGAGAAAAAATGATTGGCCGAAGCAAAGATTCAAGGGAGGGTCATAGAGACTTAAAAATACCTACGCTGACAGTTTGAAGAATTTGTTCTCTAGACTTTATGTTACTGTCTTTTTTTTTTCTTTCTTTTTTTCAAAGGCAAAAAAATGTCAGCTTCATTCTTTATAGTGCTTTCAAAAACCTCACTGTCCTGGTATTATCATAGTCAGATATTTGTAAATGTAAAACTGGAAATTTACTAGCAAAAGGGTGTCAAGCAAAAGTGGCCACAAATATCGACTGAGTCTTAGGTGAAATCCAAATTAAGCTATATTTGGCCTTTCTTTTAATTTAATAGAAAAATATTAAATTGGATCACATAAAGTGTGTGCTTCATCAAGATGTTAAAAATATCCTTTACCAAATTGCGTGTGGTGAGAAGGGTGTGTTGCCACATAATTAACACTGGCTCCAGTGAGAAGTTTAATTATAACGTTTAGCAAGCAGAGCTTACATTAATGACTGTGTAGGCTGGCCATTTTATCACAGTTTTAGGACTGTTCGGAAAGGAGCTCTCAGACATCTTGGTGTAAGCCAATGACTGTAAGCATATGACTCAGCTGGAATGAGGCAACCCGCATGACAACAGCGACATCATGTGGTGTAATATCACGGCCAACATGGCACAAGTGTGATCTGCTTGAGTCACTTTATCAGACATAGCAAAGGAGAAATATTTTCTTCTTCTTCTTTTTCTTCTTCTTCTTCTTCTGTTTTTAAAATGTGCTTTATAAATAAAGTGGATATAATAATAATAATAATAATAATAATAATAATAATAATAGTTATTATTATTATTATTATTATTATTATTATTATTATTATTATTATTATTATTATTATTATTATTATCATTATTACCAATGAGCAAATACTTTTTTCCTGTTATTTTTTAGCCAAAATGGACAAAAAAATCCTCTAACTTTTGATTCCGTCTCAATCTAATTAACAGTCCCTAACAAACCAAGTTCCAGTCTGATTTAGGAGCTCTTCATAGTTCAGAGACAACATCTGTTTAAGTTAATAATGACATAAAATACCGAGTGCAAATAAAGCTGACATGTTCATCACACATTTCATAATTGTAGTCTTGCTACCTTGACTTATAAATCTTCCCTGTCTCTCTAAAGTACTGTGAAACCATCTAGTGCAGGTAAGATACTGACTGCTCATAACAACTTCAAACAAACCTAAAAAATGACATATCACTTTAACTATGGACAACATACAACCTTCCATTCATTAGTGGAATACTTGAAAAGATAGCTTCATGCAAACAAGATATTCCTTTAAGGATATTCTGGAGGAATTTCAGGAAGGCTTTAGAACGAAGGATGGCGGCAGCGGTTTTTACTGAAATCATCAGTGACCTCAGACTAAACTTTAATCAAAATAAAGTTTCCATTTACATCTCTCTGGACTTACAGTGACAGCAGCATTTGATATGACCGGTCATGGTAATCAGTTGTCTTGAAAACTTTGAGCTTTCTGATGGTTTATTAATTTGTTTAAACATACATCATATAGAGAAAGATTAATGTCATTCCGAGAGATCTAGCATCTCAGAAACATTTGGTGTTTTGTGTGGATTGTATTAAAGTAATTTAATTATGTAACAAGTGAAAATCCATATACAATTTGAAAGTATTTATTGAGCAAATATACACTGAACAATGACTAAAGGGTAGACAGATAAAAGATGAATGCTCCAGAAATGGTCTTATTCAGAGTTTGGTGATTTGCTGCATTTTGTTGATGTCTCCAAACAGGTTTTAATCATAAAGGAAATAGAAAATCTTTGCTCCCAGTCTTGTGTAAAATTGTGAGGTATTCTTAGCTTGTTTTCCTGTTAAGAACAGATTTACAAAAAGCAGAAACATTTTTCACATATTGGAATAATTCCTCAAAACACAAGTTATAGTATAGCACAGTCCTGGTACAGTACATGGTTGATTATCATAGAGGGAAAAAAGAATCAACATGATAAAAATAGAAAAATAAAAGAATTAACATTGCAATAAATTTGTTCTCTGGAGCCCCAAATTTACACATAAAAATCTATAAACTCCAAGACCAGTTGGGATAACTGATATATAAAGTTGTCAGACAGAGTACTTTAACTTTAACTGACAGAAATTTGCTGAGTCAGCAACCACATTAATAACATTAAATAACATTAAATTAGCAAGAGGGGATCCACTGTATACAGCAAGGTTTAAACAATTATACACACTTGTGTCCAGCTACAGCGAAATGTTTCATTTAAAACTATCTCCACTAATTTCTAAAAAATATTACATACAGCTGAGAAAGAGGGGGGGGTTGGGGGTTGTGCAGAAAAAAAAGAAAAACTTTATTCTTAGAAATACACCCTGTGATTTATACTGGATACAGAAGCAAAAATCTGTTTTAAATCTGTAATAGTCTCTAGAAAAAATTCCCTCAGAATAAGCACCTCCTTAAATTAAAGCATTGGGGAAAAAAAAGAAAAAGCAAAAAGTTTTGCATTTAACAACAGATGGGTGATGATTTGGAAATTACATAATGTTTAATTGGATATTGCTATTATAGTGCATTAGGAAGCTATAGCAATATTTTATATGGACTTTTTTTTAATAGACTAAGCAAGCATGCACTATAAGCATTAGCATATTTGAGCAAAGTGGTGTAATAACAGCACTATAGTTAGCACCTTAGATAATTAGCACCATGCATTAGGGGGAGGACGGGATAAAAGACGGAGGTTTTATTATGATTCCTGTACCCACTCTCCTCTCTCCCATGGCTCAGTTCTCCTCTAAGGAATGCTTGTACCTGTAGTCTGTCTGCTGTAAATAGTGTAGGTGATGCTGGTTAAACAATAATACTTCTACTTTTAATCATAAATGAAAAAGCAAGGAATTAATGCCAAAGTCCACAGTTACAGAGGATTTAGTGAAACACTATTGAGAATAAGAGCTCCATACTAGTCTTATTCCCCAATCTGACATTAATTTCAATCTAATTCTCCTAATCATGAGTGGCATCTGGTTCAGTAACATATGAGTAACTTTTTAATCAGCATTAAAAACATTGACTTTCTCCATGTGGACGGTTTGTGGTGGTTTGGTTTGTGGCTTTTTACTGAGAGCTGACTGGGTGCCACTGGTTTTTCCCACATCAAGGATGAAACTGAAATCTCCCATTTGGAGCACTAGTAAACAAAAAAATTTTTTGACTTCTGCTCAATTTAAGCAAACGAGTTCACCTCTGGATCAATTCACCTTTGCAAGATCACATGGAGATGAGCACCAAAGGCAAATAAACTGGCACCCCTGAAAAATCCTTCCATATAAGTTCCAAATATCAAATTATCTTCTCATTTTCTATTGCACTTAAGGATTATTTCTTTACATAAGATATACATGTATAAAAGTTAATAATAAAGCACATATATAGATATACATATATATATGTACATTTACATTATCTCAGTTACTTTAATTCTTCTCTTCTGACATAACTGTATTTCTGGTATTTAAAAAAAAAAAAGTACACACAGTATACAGACTGTATACAGTTAAAAAACAATAAGTTATGAATGTCTGCTGCTGAACTTGGCCTTGGTCTCCCTTCAATTATCAGTGTTCTGGAGACATTGTGTGGCCTTCTTTCTCCAAGCAGGTGCCCATGTGGAGATCCTTCTTGATGAGCCCAAAGAAGCTTTTGCCGTACCGAGAAGCCAATAGTGCAAGAACTCCCCTGCTCCTTTTAGCTCCAGTTTGTCCCCCCTCCTCACTCCCTGTGCTTCCTCCCTCTTTGTCTGCAGTCCAACAGGAGTCTGGTAATGAAGCAGGATTTGTTTTGGGGGGTGGTGGTGCCTTTTTCTCACTTGGAAAGTGTTTGGCCATGATTTCAAGACTGCTCTGATCTCCATGCCTGCATTAATGTGTCTTGCAGGGGTAGTTGTCCATCCCTCCATGCTCAGAAGACTTACACTTTGGCCCTCACAGGAAGCAAACAGGACCTACTTCCAGGTGGTAATGTGAGCCAAAACTGGTTTTTGGGAGGTTGTGGACATCAACCACAGGGAGTAAAGTGGGGTCCAGGGAGTGGAACACAAAATGAGTCTGATGCCAGCGACCATCTTGTATCTGAAAAAGGTCCAAAACAATTATAACAAATCAGGATATTTTACCTTACATGTTTCCATATTGTAAGAGCCTGGACTTTTGGGTAACATAATTTCAAAGAATCTTTTTCCTACCCAGCAGGAATCCTCCAAAACCTCTGGCTCGAGCTCTCCTCCCAGCTCAAATACTTCCCCCGTCCAGGCCTTAAATTTTACAGACAACTCTGCAACTGGCTGATCCTCGGCCGACCTCCAAACTGAGATGTTCAGGCAGTGGATGATGATATGCTGAACAGCCTCTGAACTCAGCAGGTGCAGGAAGTTCATCTGGACAAGACCAACACTGACAGTTGGCTGCAGATAAAAAAAAAAGGTATCTAATAAGTTTGTTTCATGTCATATGTGCATTATAAACAGGACTGCTTTTGTCTCTTGTTTACCTTGGATATTGTAATTGGTTTAAGGCATGTCTGTCCACCTCCAGTAAAGTTGCAAGAAACTTCTATAGTGTCTGACGAACAACCCAGGTTAGGATCAATCCAATAAGTGCCTGAAAATGGAAACACATTTGGGATCATTTGATGAAATAAAAACTATATTTGCCAAACCATTTCTGCATCTAGCACAACAATCATTCACCCTCACCATCATTTAACTTCTGTTCACAGCTGTGTAGGTCCCTGCAAATGCGGGCGGGGTTGTCCCGAGTTCCCAGTGGGTTCTTCAGGCTCTGGATCAGGTTACTGAGGTAGTGGAGGGTCTTAAAGATCTCTGCACCCTGGTCCAACATCGGCAGGTCCATCACTGGTTTATTCTATATGATGAAGAAAAAGGTTTTAATACAATAAAACAAAAATAATAATATTCTGAAGAAACCTTATACTCCACTAACCTCAGTCCTGAGGGGGGTGGGTGAGTCAAGAAACAAAACACCGTCTTCTTTCTGCAGCAAAATAACAAAATCTTAAGTTATGTTTTCAGTGGCACTATAACTTTCCGGACAAGACACCATATTATTAAGACTCACTGGATGTAATGAAATGAAATCAGAAAACACAATGTGACTTACAAATGACAGAGGAACACCTGGTGGACCCTAAAGCAAGAAGAAAGTTATTTACACAATGTTCTTGCACCTAAAAAAAACACTTGGTTAAACTTTTAAAAGCAGAAAACTTACTGGAGGTCCAGGGGGTCCACGAGGTCCAGGGGATCCCTAATAAAGAAATTAAACAGTGTCACATTAACATCTAGTACAGCAGTAACAACCGAAACAAAAAAAAGATAATTTCATACAAACATACCCTTGGACCTTGGAATCCCTGTTGGGAGAGAGAGAAAAAATATTTGTTTTAGCCTAAATAATGTAGTCAGTTCTTATTCCTCACACAGCTCATAATGTAAACACAATGTAAAAATGCTAAAAGGTCAACAAGACTCACAAGCTCCCCACGATTGCCCTTCTCTCCCCGAGGACCCTGGAAGGAGATGTATAGAGTCCAGTCAGTGTACTGAGCAACAATAATGAAGCTAATTTCAAACAAAGTTTTAGGATAATACATACTGCACTTCCACTAGGACCTATAATTCCTACAGGGCCAGCGACTCCTCCTCTACCCTATTGGAGAGAACCAAAAAGAGTTAGAATAAACCAGAGGCTGTAAGCATTTCACCAGTATACTCTATATAATCAATCCACTTGCCATTGCTCCTTGTGGCCCCTTTGGTCCCCGTATGCCCTTTGGCCCAAAGTCCCCTGGAGGCCCCTGAATACATCAACAAGAAATATTTTGTCAACCTTTTTATACACCTGTTTATACTGTCGTTGATTAATCGATCGTCAACGCTTGATATCAGAAGGTCACAGAAAGGTTGCGCGTTACAGCTTCTAGGTCGTTGTT
>JBBBVU010000020.1:7934847-7947544 GCA_037177055.1 Atherinosoma microstoma
TGTGCACACGCTCCTCATTCATTTCAATTGGCACATGCACGCGTATCACACATTCTCTGAGAATGTGTGTGTGTGCGTTTATCTGACCTTATGTCTGTCTCAATATGGCATGTTATCTGATCGTACTGTCTATTTTCATAACCTGGCAGAAGATGTTACTTTACCTCATCATAAGGCCCTGTCTTGCTATTATCTGACCGTGCAGCTGTTCTGCACCATCTTAGAGTCCTGCCTGACCTGTGTTTTCTGAGTTTAAGGTTAGCCTGTTCCATTCTGCAGGCCTTAGATTTGTCTAAATCACCCACAATACAAACTATAATAGACTTTTTTATGCCTCATCATGGAACATTTAACATCTGCTAAGAGTTTACTTATTGAACCCAGTTATTTTATTTTTTATTGATTTATCTATTTACAAATAGGGATAATCCACATTATCATACAATATACATATAAAATGGGTGGGATTTAGCCTAAGCTCATTTTCATCCCTTGTCCCTTTGTGGCAGAGTCAGCCACATCACATCACAGCACAAAGCAGCAGTGCAATAAAAACAAAATACATATAAGTGTAAATATTGTCAGCATAGGCAATTACTTCCAGGCAACTATTTTTAACATTACAATCTCAACCCGGTCAGGGTCCAGGTGTTGTAACATCAAGGCTTGAGAAGACCTACAACAAGCCCTCTTTGTCAAAGCTCGTGTGCTATTTAGGCTTCTTGAAAGGTTACACCAACTTTAATTAGTTCTGCAGTGGGAGTAGTGATGAAGCAAACCATTTACAGCTAAAACAACTCTAAAAAAATCTCACGGGTTTTTTCAAGATTTTAGTGTCTAATTTAACACTTAATTATCTTTTAAGGTATTGGCTTCACATTTTTTGTTGCATACATATATATCTATTCTGATGTTCATATGTGTAAAATGATCAAATCTCAATTATATGTTTAACTGCCTGATTGCAACCCTGTTAAAGGTGAATGTGAATGGAATATGTTTATTTTGAGCTTGTATTCATATAGTGGAATATTGTGTTACTGTGTTGTGTTGAACATACCCTTGGCCCAAAAACTCCCAGAATCCCTGGAAAACCTGGTCCCCCTGTATCACCCTAAATGAGAATTCAGTACAAGATAAGAAACACAGCATCTCAAAAAAGAAACACACTCATTAAAAAAAATAAAAATAAAAATAAAAATTATATAGCTCCAGCTCCAGATGTCATTTTCTATTTGTTTTATTTATGCATATACTGTAAGTCTAGCTAATACACACAGGTTGTCCTTTAGGTCCTCGGTCTCCCTGTTGCCCTGGTATTCCCATTCCACCTCTGAAGCCTCTTTTCCCTGGAGGTCCACTTTGGCCTTTAAGGCCCTGCTCACCCTGAGGAAATCAAAACAAGTATTCTGATAGTTAAATCTATTATACAAACACATTGCTATTATTTCATTTAAATAAATCAACCAATGTAGCTATCACTCACTCAAAAGAACAGATATTCTTTATTTCCATTTAATCTTTAGCATCAATGAGTTATCAATTATACATTTCCCTCATACCTTTGGTCCAATGGACCCTTGATCTCCAGGGAGTCCTAGAACACCAGTTTTACCGCGAGAGCCAGCTTTACCAGAAAGACCCACTTCTCCATCATTACCATGCTCTCCCTAGATACATCATGAAAATGAAGTTAAGGCATTAAAATGACAAGTTCATGGTTAGTTCATTGCTTTGGAGCAGAACAAGAAATAAATTCATAGAGTACATTTATGGTCTCTGGGGCAATAGGCCTTTCTCTTTCAATTTTAGGTACTCTTAGCTTAAAACAAGTTTTGTTGTGGTCATATTGTGAAGGCAGATTGTTAGCTTTGAGTGAAAAACATATAATTATTAAATTGGAGTATAATTCTGTGTTTTTCATTGGTTCCAATAGGATCAATTATTTAGAGTTGAATGAACCAATGAACTTTTCACAGCACAAACAAGTAAAATACTTAAAGTTCAACAGAATACTAGCATATCTATCAACAAGCAGATGTTTAAAATTAGGTTGATGAAAAATTCTCACCGGCATGCCTTTACTGCCATCTTTTCCCGGGACTCCATCCACCCCGGGCACACCCTCCTGCCCCTCAGGGCCAACCACACCTCTAGGACCAGGAGGACCACCCCCACCCTGGGGAGAACAGAGGGCTTATCAGATAACTAGACTAAGCATAACAAGTGTGCTACATGAATCTCTTTGATGTCATTTTCAGTTGTTTTTACTTGGAAAAAAATGAACAAAAATAATTTCCACCTGTTAACATAAGTCCAGTTTAATTTAGTATTGGCATTGTTTAGAAAATATGCATCATGGATGCACATTTTTTGAATGATGATATTTTGTAAGACATTTATAACATGTTGCAGCCCAATGATGCAGCTCAGAATGGACAGTTTCATACCTCAGGTCCTCTGGCTCCTTTTTGTCCCGACTGACCCTTTTTGCCTTTCTGACCCTGAAGAGAAAGAAAAGACAATTCATAATTTCAGTCAAACAATGGGTCCTAACTTTTTCCTGCACTTACATTTCTCAAAGCTGCATGGTATGTTGGTCTGAGACCAAAATTAAAACCAAACAGCACAACAGTGCTGTATAATCATAGTAGTTAAAGGTTGATTGAAGACCACTGCACATGTGATGCATGTGGTAGAAATGTTGTTTTACATGAGTTCAGCTCTCACAACAAATTTAGCAAACATCCAGTGGTAAAAGAAGAAGCTCTCGGACATTATAATCTCAAGTAAAATGATTACACCACAGCAGAGAACTGCAGTTTAATATTTGCCTTTAGAGGTTCATGTATTACCTCCATCAGGAAGGTTATATGGTTGGTAGGTTTGTGAACATTGTTATTCCAAAAGTTATGAACAGATTAGCAATAACATTTTTAAGAAGTAGAAGTCAGGCCCAACTTAAAAGTGATTAACTGTTGTATCAATCCAGATCTAGATCTGAGTCCAGAAATATCTTATTAGTCCCTAGTAGAGGTAAATTGTCTCAGACTGAACTGGTGACACTTGTTAGTCAGGTCAAAGAGGAAAATAAATCTTCTTTAAGGTCATAGGCCCCAAAAATCTACCCATCACTTATAAGTACTACTTCATCCTCTACACTGCACTTCCTGGTGTCACCAGAAATACACCTACGTTTGAAGTAAACTGGACGAATGATTTACATAAAAAGTGAAGAACAGAGAGACAAACACATACAGGGATTCCTTAACTTATTACTGATATCTATGTAATATCTTTGGATTATAATTACGAATGTATTCAGTTAGACATTTCTTTAATGCACATTTATACATACAAACACATTTAACATGAACCCTCCAATAATAACAGGAGAAAGATGTAGAAATATCAACATTACACATTTGGATTTAAAAATCCATAAATAATATAAGTTATATTCTACAACTGAGAGCTTGAACATATTGTATCTTAAGTCCAATGCTAACCTTAAGCAGCCATCAAAGAATAACCCTTCACACACACACATCCAGAGTCTTCTACCTCAAACAGTAAACTAATTATTTTATTTTCATGTCCTTACTTGATCTCCTTTGGAACCTTTGGGTCCTTCTTGCCCTCGAGGTCCAGGCTGCCCCTGAAAAGGACAGTTATGCAAATTAAAGCATATAAAGGCAATCTATTAAACACACGTGGTATTTGTGTAACCACAATGACAGAATTGTGTGTAAAATCACATTCGGACACTCACTGGTAACCCAGGAGCTCCAGGTCTGCCTCGTTCTCCATCAATGCCAATTTGTCCCTGAAATACAACAAATGAATATGAATACCATAATGCAAAACACCTACATTAAATTGTTTTAAAATAACCTGGAGTGATGGTACTTACTTTATACCCTGGGTCTCCTGATTCACCTCTCTCTCCTCTGTCACCAGGAGGTCCCTGATAAAACCAAACATGCATGAATTAACGGTGAAAGATTAAATTTCTACATCCCAGAAGATAAACAATACAAGAAGGCAAAAGAGTAAGTCAAGTGTGACTTACTATGTCACCTGGAGGACCAGGAGGACCCTCTTTCTTCCCGTCATCTCCCTGTTCTCCCTGTAGATACAAATCAGAACAGTGAGAATATTAATATTTTAAGTGAGACAGAAATTCCAGATGCTTTTGGGCTCAACAATGTGATATCTCTGATTGGTGCTGGGGTCAAACTGAGGATCTGAGGTAAGAGAAAGAATAAGAGATCCATTTTGCACATAAAGTGAATGAGGTGTACCTTTTCACCTTTTGGTCCTGGAGACCCCATTGGACCTTGTGGTCCTTGATGACCCTGTGAAGATAGACACCCACAAATTATGCCATATAAAATGGTTATGCTAACTAGCCATGACAGGGAAATTACAATGGTCCACAATCAGAGATTTCTGACAACATAATCTTACCTCATAGCCTGAAAGACCGACTTCCCCCTGTTGGCCCATTCGACCAGGAGCTCCCTAAATTTACAAATATTTCATCATCATTTATGTGATCTATTTCATATTACAATATAAAATACAAGTGGACTGTTGGAGTATTTTTACCGTGTGTCCGATAGTTCCTCTAGACCCTTTTGGCCCAACAAAACCTGGTGGTCCAGTCTTTCCCACCGTCCCAGTCTCTCCCAGATGACCCAGATGTCCTTTGGCACCCTAGATATTCATGAGGGAGAAGTTATGGGGGAAAAAAACTGCACTGATTTTCTATCTAACCTTTAAAACATGTGTGTTATCAAAAGATGAATTTGCTGGCAGAGATCATTTGATGTTATCACCTTTGACCCTAGTTTGCCTCGTTCCCCAATTTTGCCTGGTTTCCCTTCTGGACCCTAAAGAAAAAATAAGAATAAAAACATGGTAAGATTTGGGAGTCCATGAAGGTTAGTTTACCAATAATATGAGACAGGTGACTTACCCTGACTCCAGTGAGTCCAGGACTACCAGGTGGACCTTCCTTTCCCTTTAAACCGGTTTCACCTTTTTCACCTTTGTCAGCCTCCTGACCCATGTCGCCTTTTTCACCCTGATCAAATACGCATGACAACAAGTCTCTTTAATATTCGAAACTTAAACTATAGCAGTGTTTTGGATTTGCTGCCTCTATAATGTTATATCACAACACCTTGGATACTCATTAAAAACGATTTACCTTGGTTCCATCAGGACCAGCTGGACCAGCTTCTCCCTCTAGGCCTGGCTCTCCCTGCACACATAAATACAAATATAAAACCATGAAATCAACAGTGGCTCTAACTGATAACTAAATATATTATTCAGATTTGAATAATATGCTATTAAAAAGACTATTTCAAATAAGCGTACCCTCTGTCCTATCAGACCTTGTTCTCCAATGTTCCCAGCAGGTCCAATTGACCCCTGACAAAAAAAAATAAAAATAAATCACACATTAGACTTTGGGCTGATTCCTTGAACCTATAAATCCAGGCCAAAGTGCAAAAACTTTACTGCCTCACCTTTTCCCCTGGCTCGCCCAGGAGCCCTGGTTCACCCACTTTGCCTGGAGGACCCTTACAAAAGATGAAGAGAGGAAATGCTGAATGATTTTGGTTAAAAAAAAGAAAAAAAAGAAAAAGCAAAGTTAATTACTTTTTGGTGTCACATATAGTATGAGAAAAGAGTCAAGGCTGTGTTCCTTTATGTATTGTTATGGGAGAAGTCAGAGAAAAATAAGCTACAGTGCATTGTGAGCGGAGTTAATCAATTTAATAGGACAGATTTGCAGAATTACAGAATTATTAATTCACTGGCAGGGTGTGAACAACAGATGTTTGAACATTTAAACTTTTAAACACATTACCTTTTTTGTATTTGCAGATGAATACCAAGACATGAGGAGTGTGGTTGCATAACCACATGTACAAGTATGCAGGTGAGTATATTTGTTCCATTACTCACCTTTTGACCAATTTCTCCTAACAGCCCCACAGTCCCAGGTGGCCCAGATGGTCCCTACAGATGACACCACAGATACATAAATGATCGTCATATATACAAAAAAATGGACTAATCAAAGTCAGGTCTAGTTTAATATGTGCAAAAAGTAGGAAATCATCTGGTAATGTTTACTGTAGCTGAGTAAGCAGCAGCTAAATCAGCCAGTCATCTGCACACAATCTGACACTGAATGTGAACACTGGCTGTGCTCCTTTATCACTGATATTTGGCCATGAATACTTATTTATGGAATGGATATGTTGATGCAAATACGATCCGAACAATATTCATGATATAACTGAAGTAAGTTGTGTGGTCTTTCATTCATATTCCTGGTTACAAGCCCATAGGGCAAACATATTTTGTCTATGAGTGGAAGCAGTTATGGAGCACAAGAGTTTAAAGCATGGGAGATGAGATTAGGCAAGAGATTATCATTTTATCTAAAAGGAAACAGAAGAACATCAGCCATTGATTCCTCTATAACAGTGAGATACACCAGATGCCCCTAATGTCTCTAATGATGCTAAGTTCAGCACACATTTCAGACAACTGCTCAAAAATGAAACCACACAGAAAACAATAAATTTTTTTTTACAGTTAAAACTATATCTTCATGGCATTATTTACATGAATTTTCTTTAATGTTAAGCAATGCACCTCTTTTACAAATATTAATTTCTTAAAGCTAAATCTCCTATTTTGCTTGCAGCTCTCTTCCTGGACTAGTTGAGACAATTCTCTGGCTGCTCCAAAACCAAAAAATTAAACAAGCAAATTTATTTTTAATAAGTACAAATATATGTCTCATAAACTACATCCTGGCTGTTATACTTTGTTTAATAGGACTGGGCAGTGTGAACAGGTCTGCTGTTTCATACCAAAGAAAATCTAATAAACTTTTCTAAAAAGAGGGGAAAAGGAAAAGTTTGGTGAGCTATAGAGGGAAAACTGCAAAGACTAAGTCTCAATGGAGAGAAATCAAGATGAGACCCCTTGAGTTCTGATGATACAAAGACATATCAGGAGAGGTGAAAAGACGAGGAATTAGGAGATAAATGTCTGAAATGCTGGAAATACCGGCTCGCCCTCTATTCCTTTGTCCCCTGGAGGTCCAGAAGGCCCTTGAATACCCTGCGGACAGAAATGTCAGTGGGTTCAAATCACAGGTACTAACACATCATCTCTCATTCACACAACTCATGTAAAGTTATTTCACTGTGATACCATTAGCTATTAAACCTAACTGAGTATTGGCTGATTACATACAATCCTTATTCCCTCTTTCTTATTGAAGGTGTCAAGAATACAATATGTTTCAGATTCCTGTATGCACAGACAATCAAACATGTGCTTACAGAGAGGTGAATGTAGCTGATCATTGTGTATTTCTGATCATTGTCAGTGGTGTGTGCATATTATTTCTAAGCATGAGGATAATGAACTCACAGGAAAACCTTTGGGCCCAGTTTCTCCTGGCTCTCCGATCTTTCCCTGGAACGACAGTGAAAAAAGAAGGAATGAAAAAGAAAAAGATGCAGATGTAATTCAACATCTCATTAATCTCTTTTGATTTCCCTGTAAGTTAGTATGCTGACTCCTTTTATGTTAGATTTACAAACCTTTCCATAAAAAGAGGAAGAATCAGCAACAGATGCTCTCATATTTCAAAAGTGAAGTTGAGATTTAAAAGTTTAAGTGCAGGCAAAGTACATATTCCAAAACCGCTTGAATGGGTGCAAAGAAGAAAACAACTTAATCCTCAGTTGACGTGTATGTAAATCTGGGCAGAGGTTTACAGAAACCACTAAATCGCAATCTGTTCCTCAAAAGCAATACGCTGGTTTTGACAGTGGGTCTCTCCACACTGCTGTTATCTTGTAGGTCTTCTAAATCATGCTGATATTTCACTTTTCCAGTTAAACAGAGGTGCCAAAAAACGAGAGGAAGGCTTAGAATAGCAAATGTGTGCCCAAGAGTTTTACCTGCGATCCAGGGAAACCTATTTTTCCTGGAGGACCATCAGGACCCTGTAGAGAACGGGTGAGAGATAATCAGTGTCTTGAGATGTTAGCTTATTGTAATATAAATTTCCTGCCCTGGAAGTAGGAAAGACATGCAGCTTCTTCTACTATTTTCCACCCACTTGAAGGATTACAGTGTCTGGTGAATGATACAGTTTTTAAAAAATAAATTAAATCTACTCTAGTTTAAGGCTACTTACTGGCATTATTAGAGTTCATGAATGGCAGTAGTCTTACCTTCTTGCCCTCTAATCCCAACTCTCCTGTCGGACCATCAGGCCCTCTCGCTCCCTGAAATACAAGACAGCTGTCACTTCACCAACAGAGGTCACTGTAATGCTGCCAGACAGCCACAATAGGCTGTAAACAAACATTGTGCTATAGTTTGACACCAACAAAATACAGGAAGCTGAGTGAGGGTTGCTTTATCTAAACTGCTTTTCTCAGGATAAACAGGAGAACTATTACTAACTCACTGCACACACAAATGTAATTCACACTTAAACATACACACTGTCAGGACAATCCAACTGTTCAGATTGCATGGGCGCAACAGTCAAACAAAATCAATTTAAAATGCTTAAAGGCTTGCAAGTCCAGTGAGCAGTAATGCTAAATAGGAACCAAGCAGTGGACCAGTACAGCCCATCTGCTTTGCACCTGCATGTAGAAATATTTCCCCATCTATGCTCTGGAAGATGCTGGCTCCCTGACAGTGAAAAAGATGCTCACTGGCTGAGAGAGTCAAGACAATCAATAGATCAATCTCATGTTACATTGCGTATAGACAACAATTGGCTAGCAATGAGTTTCTCAAGGTTATAAATTATTTTAAGAAAAATCAAATAGAACATGGCACAGTCACAAAGGAGGTCCTGTTGTTTGAGTGATTGATGACCGTGCAACAGTGGGAGTTTGGCCCATGGAGAATACCACTAGTTGAAGTGCTATAAGCCTATTACACAAAGAGCTGGATGAGCACTGCTCATTAACATTCCTGTCTGGGGTACCTGCTACCCGCTGGTTGTGTTTACATAGCCTGATTAGCTGATGTGTAGGGAAAATATTTCATCCACTGATTATAGCCATGAAAAAAAAAAACTTGAATTCATGGCATTCATTTTTAGACACAGACAGACAATGAATGCAAGAGGTTTGAATTCAAAACAATCAACATGACCAATTTAGATTTAAACCAGCTCCACAATAACCTTGGTGAAAGGGAATGATGGGTTGAATATGCTCTTCAATATGGAAAACATTTGCTGAGGATTTGCTCGTTACATGTCATGAGGAATTTATTAGATTCAGAGAATGATTACCAGCCAGACTGGTGATTCCTCATGTCTGACACAAGCTTGAGTCAATAAATGTACATAGTTTTTGCACATGAAAATACAGAAAACAGAGACAGCAGTGGCACTAACTTCCTATGGTCTGATGCCAACATGCAGTCTTTCATTCAACAATATTTTAAGTTATAAAACAGTCCAGTGTTGCATCCGAGTGGAGACAGATGTAGTATTTCTATCAACATTTAGTCTCTGCCTCCAAGTATCTGTCAAAAAGACCTGCAGTGTAAAAATCTGTGTGACCTTTCAACTGCATAGAGTCTCATTTGAGTGTCTTCAAAGTTATATCCAGGTTAGACATCTCAACCTAGACATCTCAAAAAACATGTTTCTGAAAGCTGTTGGATTTTTTTCTGGGACAGAGCTCATGTATGTTGAAGCACTGTCTGTTATCAACTGCTGCACTCAGATCTGTAATCTTGGACTGTGTGGACTGCTGACATTAATATACTGTAAATGCAAAACACATATGAACTATTAGAGCAAACCCAGGGTGACTACTGTGAGGGCCATCTCAAATGAATGTTTCAGGTAAAAAAGCTCTCTGTTAGTTAATCCCCTCTTTCCAGCTGGCTCAGTGAATAAATGCAATAAATGTCCCCTCTGGATGATGAAAACAACAGGATCTTCATCTCCCAAGAGTATAATGTTAGAAGCAAACGCTGAGATATCTCAACCAAAACTGAACACAGATATTATTGAAGCTGATGTCCTCTTAAAATTCATGATCGCCACTATATTTGCTTTGAATGCACAAGCAACGTAGTTTAAATCATAAATTTAAGAATGTATTTGCTGTACGTAACTTAAGAGGCCAGGTTTTATAACCAACATTACTTATTTAGTCTGAAGTTTTAGAAGATAATATTTGTCCAGGTACAACTCCAGCTGGATCTTCCCTTCTTTCAGCAAATACTCTGGAGTTTTATGTGATTTTACTCTTCTTGACATTACATAGCCAGAATTTGACAAATCTGTGTTGTTACTGGCATCGTCTGTATTAGTTTTGCTTTTTTTTTTTTTTTTCTGTATGGAGCACTGAAAAACTGACTATATTTGAAAAAGAAAAAACCCTGTTATTGTTAATGTGCATTGCTCCTATCAATCAATAATGACAAAGCAGCCATAAAAACTGCATCCTAAATATCCGGGGTCGCCAACTTCCAATTTATAAAATAATCACTCAGTAATTAAAATTTCAAATCTTGTACTTGATTAAATGTATATAGCATGTATTATATTAATGCTGCAACTGGAGAATACATAAACATGATAAAAAAATAATGCATATTGTGTGTTTGGTTTGTGTGTAGCATTACAGTGCTCCTCGGAGGTTTATCTAGACTATGAAATGTGTTTATGGGGTGTTTACTACTATTTTCAAGGAGAAACGAGAAAACAAAATTATTATTGAAATGAAACACAAACAAAGATTTGTAGTTCCATATTCTGGTAAAGCAGTGGTTCTGAATGATGAAAGAGTTTTCTGCTCTCAGATGACCAAAAAAAACCAGAACAAAAAAAAAAGAAAATGAAAAACTTGCCAAAAACTGAGACAAGCCTTTGTTAATCCCCCACAATTCCTGTTTGTCTAGTTCACTAAATCAATTTCCAAGCCGCTTCTAGATAAGCCACAAAAACCAGGTCACATTTTTTAACCACAACACTCACTTTGCTGAACTGACAGTGGATTTCTCCCATAACTAGTAGCAATATTTATATTTCTATAGAAAAAAAAAGAAGTTATTTGTTTGTTTTACATCACTCGAATGCGATTATAATCCAGCAAATATAATGAACATTGACTTCTGAAGAGGATGAAACAGGATCATCATTGAACTTTGAACCTTTTCATGTGTTATGTAAGCCCACTTGTCCATTGAACACACATAGCGTTAGTTCAGAGGCAGCTCCACATCAATTCATTGTGTTTATCCACTTGTGTTTTCCAGCAGTGCATCAACAGCAGCAGCACATAGTTCCTATAAACACACATCAAAGCATGCACATTCTCTTTTTTGCCAAGTTTATGATCTGGTTTTCAGCCTGGTTGACTATGACACAGTGACTGCAGAACACCAGTCATATTCTAAGCAACAAAAACAACCGGTGAAATCCCTCAAACTCACCCGCAAGCCTTTAGGTCCTCTGGTACCGGCTGGTCCAGTCGCTCCAGGAGGGCCCTGACAAACAAAGGAGAAAAAAATGGGATAAAGAGAGAAACACAGGGGGTTGGGAAAAAAAAGGGAAGGGGAGATAAAACAAAGGTTTACACTGACAGACCACAGGGCCCCCTGGCTATTGACCCTTGGGGGAAGGACAGCCTGACCTCAGGAACACACTATGGGGTTTGTTGTTAGATCTGTCACTCACACCAATTAAAAGGTCTGCGCTGGAATCCTGTCCTGCTGGACCCCAAAGCCCCATATTTATGTTTGTTTTGGTGGCTCAATGGCCCCCACTTTGAACTGGTGCTGGGCCAGATCTCTGCCAAGCGTGGACAGGGTTGAGACACAGCAAGGGTAGAGGGGGCAGTGGCAGCTTCTAATTGGTTAGAGGTGTTGGGTTTTTGACTGACGGGAGGGTAATGCAGATTCAGCAGGAGGCTGTCAGCCCTCATAATGCTCAGGAAACCTCAGCATTAGACTGTGGATTATTATCACTACACGCTATCATCTACAACTGCTAAAACTATTGCTTTTGTACAAAAAAAGAGACACTGACTCAAGGAAATCTTTGATAGTTTTCTTTAACACAGCTACAATACTTTTGGTGCTGTGTCAAGTGGAAATGATCAACTACCATTCAGGAGAGCATTACATGGAATTGCTAAGCAAAAACATAAGAAAAACTGTAAAATGTGTAAACAGTGGTGACTTACTGCTCTTCCTTGTGGTCCAGGAGGTCCAGTCTCACCTGGCATTCCTGTGTGACCCTTATTGTACACAAACACACACATACAACACCTAAATTACAACTGACATAAAACCGGATTACATAAAAATGATGAACTCCAATAAGAATAATGATCTGGGAATAACAATGACACCAAGGAGCTTGTTTGGTTTAATCACTGACTCTGCAGCCTTTATACTAAGTGGAAGGAAGGTTTTACCGGTCTAAGATTCCAAATGGGACTTAATTAGACGTGTTGACACAAAGACACAAACTTCCTCTAAATCCAATAAATTCTCAGAATTTGTTCAAGACAACAGATTGCCTTTCTTTCACACACACACACACACACACACACACACACACACACACACACACACACACACACACACACACACACACACA
>JBBBVU010000020.1:7953883-7968505 GCA_037177055.1 Atherinosoma microstoma
GCTTCCCTGCTCAAGCTGCTGCCCCCGCGACCCGACCCCGGATAAGCGGAAGAGGACGGTACGGTACGGTACGGTAATACATTCCTGGTTAGTACTGTTAGGTAAGAACTAACCTGTGGTCCTGGTTTTCCACGAATGCCTGGTAACCCTGGACCCCCCTGAATGCCCTATACAATACAAAGACCAAACTTAAAAACAAAGACAGACAGTCGGATAGGATTCAGAAACAAAAAAAGTCTTTAGACATGCATGACTCCGTTCAGTATTTTACATCTCTTGGGGCCGTTCTGTTCTATGATAGGTTACATTTTGCTTGCACAGAGACAAATGGAAAGGATTAATATGAGAATTTCCATAAGCTGAACAGCAGACATCTGGCTAAGTCGTTTTAGATGACAACGATTCAACAAAGGTTGTGTAACACAGAATATGTGTTTATTGGAAGCAGTGAGCAGAGGAACGCGGATAGAGGGAAGTTAGAGGATGTGTGAACATTCATAGCATAGAAATGTACAGCAGAGGTGATCTACCTTGTCTCCACTGTATCCGATCTCCCCTTGCTCTCCAGGAAACCCCACTTCCCCCTGACAGAGCCAGAAGAACCCGAATGCACACAGGAAGATGGATGAGATTTGAACAGAAGGAAAGAAAAATGGAAGAACATTAGGAGGGGACTGCAACTTTCCACTTTGTCAATAGCAATCAGTTTTTTCAACAGACAATGCTAATTAGAGGTTTATACATTATGAACATTGATACACAGTGAATTCAGTTTGCTCCATTAGCCAAGCTTCTCATGTGGTATCAATCTGTCTTATAAAATGCACTGATAGCAATCATTCCATTCTGTTACACCACAAATTATGCAGATTTACACAGAATACATCGAATGAATTATACTTTCAGAATGGAATCACTTGAGCTCAGTTCTAATCCCCCTCCTTACAAATGCAAACTGAGATGTTTCACATCCTGGTGGAAGGAATATCACTAGATCTTTTCTATCTTTCTTGCAAATATGGTAATGTGTTTTTTTCTTCTTCTTTTGATTCATTAGATTCTAGTTTAGCAAGAGAAATATCAGCTATCAGAAAAAGATAAAAGATCTTACTGCTGCCCTGCTCCACATGTTAAGGATTCTGCCTAAATCTATAGGATTATTTTCTGCCTGATCACATCTTGAGATACTGTTGGGACCTTCAGGCAGTTTTCAAAACTCAGTCAAAGTTGAGCAGACCTACCAGGAAGCAGTAAATCTCCCTCACTGGAAAGCTCATATGTAAAACTTCAGGTCAACATTTTTCAATCAACACATTTCATTCCTCAAGCAGTGGTTAAATATGTTCAGTTTTATCAAATAATTAAATAACCGGTGTCCAATATAGAACACCAACTTTTAAATGATTTATCAATGTGATCTGTAAAGTTAACATTTTTAAGGACAATGTTTAATTATTCCTGTAATTTTATTGAATAGCCTCCACACCAATGTTTAAAATAAAAAAGTGGAAAATAAAGGTTCTTACAGTGGATGTCATTGATAATAGTATAGGAAAGACTAATATTGAAGGAAACCTGTCAAAACTCCTATCTTAAATAAGTTAAAACAGTATTCAGAAGTATCATTAAGGTCAAAAGTGGAAACCAGTGAAAGCATGCTCTATGTCCAAAGGATGGACAAAGGTGGCTACAGTAGGATGCAAAGGAGTACATTTCCATCGCATGCTGCTCATAACACAGGCCAATAACAGGAATATTCAGATCACCTTATCACCTTTCAGTCCTGGTTCTCCTGGATTTCCGGGAACCCCCTGGAACAAGCACCAACAAATGGGTTAGATAGGTGCATCCTATAATGCACCTCCACGGCAGCACTGATGCTTTGTGCAGAACAGCTATCAGTGAGTCGCTTTAAGCTGTAAGCCATCCAAAGTCAGAGCTCATTTTCCATTTTTACTTGTTTTATATCACATGTAAAAGAACTAAAAGGCAGTCCAAAGAAGACAATGAAAGATAAGACTGTTAAAGCAAGAATTTCCATCTGTGTGCTTGTGAGATTACCTTCAGTCCAGCAGGTCCTGGAAGGCCCATTTCTCCCACAGGTCCCATATCACCCTGATGCCAGAAAGAAGAGGAAATAAACAATAAATATTTTGTGATAGGACATGAAAAAAGCACAGATCAGCACATGGCTCAGATATTATTCTATTCCAAGGCACATACAATGAGTGGAGTTCATTAAATACAAGAAGGAATTCATTGCTTCCAGATTATCTGTGCAGATATCACACTGCACACAAAATAAAACAATGGATGAGCAGCCTGGAGCCAAGAATGGGATTTATTTAAAGCCTGACATAAAGAGTGGCCTTGGCAAAGTGCAATAAATATTTGTCTCAGTGAATTGTGCTCTATCTGCACATTGGTTGAATCATATAATTTAAGTGTACGCCACAAAATATCCTTTGCAGGAAGAGTAGCCTTGTGCTACAGTTGGAAAAAAAATATGATGCAATAAAAGGAAGTCATTATCTATTGGAGTGATTTGCTTTCTAAATCATTATCTGCACAAGAGTGCCACTGATTTCACGTTACAATGCCCCTTATCAACAAATTCCTGATCAATTTGATGAAAAAACAAAAAACCTGAATATAAAATAGAATATCTTTAATTGAATTCAGGTTTCTTGATCTATTAGTGCCTGCCACAAGGGACCACCAGGAATAATTCTCTTCAAATACAAAAATCTGCCCAAACGCCATCAACCATAAAGAAGCCTATCATGAATATTGTCCAAAAATAGATTTTTTTTTTTTTTAAACTGAATTTTGAAGTTTAATACAAAGAGAAGAAAATCAAGAAAAAAAGAATTATTACACTTATTCTCTTTTCTGTTTTGAATTGTGAAAACCAAAGTAGTTGTCTAGACATTTTCCCTTTCCTTATAGCGGCCAACCCAGGGCCTTGAATCCCTAGAGGATGGTGCTTGTATATTTAAATCTTTGAAGTGCAGCTCAGTACTGCTGGTACATGTAATTTCACATTGGATGGGTGTAGAGGACATGGAGCTTATAGCAGAGCTGTAATCAGACAGTCCTCCGATTACAGGCCTACCACCACCACTGTTGGCCTAGAATAGACCGGGAGGAGCGGCACTGACGGTTGAAGACGGGACACGACAAGAGAAACCAGTGAGACGTTATAATCAGACACAATTATGTGGCTGTCGGGCTGAGGAGGCATGCAGGGTAAGGTGATGGGTGGGCAGGGGGTAGTTCCTATGCAAATATAGTTATTAAGAAGAAGATTTGAAAAGAAAAATAAATGCATTGTTAATTTCTGTTTGATCAATCAGACTGTGGATAATTTTCATGTCTGTTATGATTCATCATCTTTGAGATTTAAAATATGCTTGCAGTTATCAAATGTCGATAGATCGTGGTTAGGTTTCCACAAAAATGTCTGGAAGTGTAAATGATGAGAGTTAATTGGGAGTGTTTTTGCCAATTAAGCAGACATATTCAGTTTCACAAAAACACAACCTTTTACAGCTATGCATTTTTGGAATATGTGTCTGGAAAAAGAACTAGTTTAAACTGTCAACAACACACAGAAACACACAAAGTATTACTCACAACAAGTCCAGGAACACCGTTTGGACCGGGGGCTCCCATGTCACCCTAGTCAGAGAGAGGAGGGGAACGATGATGTTTGATGAAGGGAGTAGGAGAAGCAGCATTTTTTTTTTTTTTAGGTTATTGGCTCTTTTTTAAACAAACATGCTCAGAAAAAGTGGCTCAGTGTTCATTGGAGCTTATGAGAGCAGGCTGTGTGCATGTATGGGTGTGTGTTTCTGAGGTAAAGGTGGCGGGGGATGTGAGCCTGTCGTCCCACTGTGGCTTTTTCAAATATGCAGGTTTATACCACCTCAAAAATGGAAGACAGTGAGGCTGATTTCTGCAAACTTTTGCAGACCCCAGAGAATGCATCGTAATAATGCCTACCATCAAGACTGGACTCAAAGAAAAGCTTAATGAAATCTGTAATGAGGCCTTTGTTTGTTTTAGTTTTGAATTTATAAAGAAACAAATAAATGTTAAGAAATAGTTCAGCAAAAATATGCAAAATATACATTTGATAAGCCTGTAGAACTGATTATTCAAAAAATAGAGTTGAATTTGATGAGTCTGATACATTGTCTACTCTCTCGAAATGTGGGTAAAGTGTTTTCTTGCACATGAAAGCACTTCATGCTAATGTTGTATCTGTCAAAAAGAAATTTGTTGGATGTGTTTTCCGCTCTGATAGATGAAGAGGCACAAATGACAGTGAATATACCAAAACAATGACATTTCCTAGATCAAATTATTTCATGTCTTCCATAAGGACAGAAGCATGCTACAAACTGTGTTCGCTGACACGCCATTACTGAAAAGACTTAAAATAATGTATCTTACTATTAAATTATTCATTATTCTTGGATATTAAATCCTAAAAGCCCTGTATGTGGGGTGGACAATTTAAAAGGAAAAGGTTGAATTTAAAACTGGTCATTCCTTATTTCCTTCTTAAAATAATCTATTAAAGACAAACGCATGGGGATGATATCAAACACTATAAATGCTTATCCAGAGCAACTTCAAACAAAACAAAAAAAAAAGTGCTAGACAGTCACATAATTTAACCGCCAACGTGCTAAAACACCAGGGGAGTGTGTGAATGAAACTACTGCTCTCAGTTTCTGCGAGCATGTGGATTGATTATGTTTAGCTGTGTGTGAAACATACTGGTTCTCCATCTGGTCCAGGTGGTCCTCTCTCCCCAAAATCCCCTGGAAACCCCTGACAACACAGAGATGAAGTTTTGTTATTGGCTGCCCGCAAACAGTACCTATTGTTTTGATAAATGTGCAATAACTTATTTTTTGGCCACTTGGGGGCAACACAAAGATGTGAATGCAACATCTAGCTACTTTATTACACATGCATCATTAGCAGCATTATCATCTATTAAAGTTGTGTTTCTGGACTCCTGATGACTATAAAACCAATATTCGCTTTTGCCATTTGGTGCCCAGTAACTTCTGGAGGGCATAACCTGACCTTTAAGAATCCTATTATATGTAGCTGTCTGTCATTTAGTGTTTAACAGGTAGCATACAGTTGTTCTATTGAGCTTGCTTAGTATTAAAACCCCCTGCTTAGTCAAAAACAACACAATTGGAAATCATGAATAAGAAAAAACCCTCAACACATTTAAGTTACATACAAGAAAATATGAAAAAAAAGTTGAAGGATGGTATTCAGCTACTTTAATCTGAGAGGAACTGCAGCTGAGTAATAAGTCTTGCAGGTTCTGCATGACAATTTATATCAACCATTGTTGACATAAAATACTTTGGTAATTTCAAAGCAGACATTACTAAAATTAATTGGAAATTACAGTGGTTGTGCAAATAGTCTTGAAAAAACCAAGTAAGAAATATTTTTTATTGGAGAAGGGTGTGTGAATAGAGTAAATCATTATGTCTTTAACCTTTAAAGACAGCCAATAATGCTGCTACTGTAGAGGAACAACAATTATAATAATGTCCTCGAACATTTAATAAAGTAATTACAAAATGTATAAAATAAGAACAAATTGCCTATTAAAAGCATTAAATCTAATATCTTTAGGGTGTGGATATCCAAGTGTTCTGGACGGGTTTTCTACAACAAGAAAGACCACGAGCCAAGCAATTATTCTGTCCATTTAGCAGTAAATGGGAGGCTAATCTGAGCTATTCTAACAGTTGGTGGTGCAGCAAAGAGAAACCACAACTGCAGAAAGCAACAAGGCCAAGACGCTTTAAACCAAGGCCATTCAGGAACATTTATAATGGCTAGGCTCTGCAGTTCTGGTCTCAGTGCATTGTTTCAACATGCTAATTAGTGTTACCTCCTGAAAATGTCAGTTATTTCTGTAAGAGCAGGGATGATTTAGATAAACAGCATGTATATTTATTTTAATCACTGACTCAGCTTAGAAATACAATCTGCTGACTCAATATAAGTCTTTGTATTTGAGTTTTGAGTTTGTTTCCTGAAAAAAAAATCTGTCTGGGAAAACTTTGCCATTTTGACTCTACGCAATAATAAATCTCTGTGATGGATGTAAACGTTTACCCCCCCCCCCCCCTTTAATCTACTGAAAAATCCCTTCAAGCCAATGAGGCGATCAGAAATGGGCTAAATGCTGCAATTGTGAAGTTCGAGAAAAAGCTCTTTTCTGTTCATACTTGACTTCTGGTCCAGGTCTAAGATCCCCAAAGAAACATACTCAAACAGGGTCAATGTTTTGCATGACCCCACTTTATGGTACTGAGGGGGAAGCACAAGTGGCACAGAAATCTATGAAGCGTGACAGTGACCCAAAAGCTGAATCATACAGCTGTCACCACTGCCATATAAACTAAGGACAAATGTGGGAAAAGTAGCTTCGCCAAGTACTTAAAAACCCTTTGAGAAAGAGTCACATACTGTAAGCTTGAAGTGGATCTCTGCTTTTTCATGTCAAATGAGCTTGTTTGTTAGTGCTGACTTCAAAAAGATGCAGGCTTGATGTGAAGGAATTACAGAGGATGAGGCTGATAAAGACAACCACCAAAAGACAAAAAAGCTAGATAAATGTAAAAAACAAAACAAAGTTAAGCTGACACAGAGAACTGTTGGCAGTGCGCTGTGGAAACTTTTTATGCTCTTGACTGTTTTAGATATAACTTTTCCCTCTTTGCTCTAGGGTAGATGACGGACTGTGTGTCTGTGTGTGTGCTTCCTCAACAGAGTACAAACACTGTGGTTATGACCATTAAAATGCCTGGCTCAGGTTCATGAAGTTCTCCTGTTCTTTCTCCTCCACCTCGGAGGCGAGGGTGATCTCTCAGGGATGATAATGTTAAGTGTCCCTGCTCTCCATTTTCCACACAGGAGCAATGAGATGCATATTCCAAAACCATCAAAGTCACATAACCCCTCTGCTCACCCCCCCCCCCAGAACAAAGCTGTTCAGTATAGACATGTGTATGTTATGCTATGTATTGTGATGCATCCAGAATGTGCTGAAAGATCAAGATGTGATGAGAGGACTTCCATCTGAATACTTTTGTCTTTATATGACCTGTGAAATAACCTGAGGAAGGTTTTAGCAGGTGATGAGTCTTATAGTGCAGCTGTATGTGTGTGAAAGACATAAAAAAAACAACACAAATGCAAGTAAAGACACATAGACGGTGATGATACATTCACACCAACTTCCCTAGCAAATCTCTAGTTACAGTATAAGCTTCACACTAAATGATCCCTTGCTTGTGTGAGTTCAGACGTGCTGGCCCACAAATGCCTTAGTTACTGAAAAGCCAATAAGCAACAGCTGCAAAATGATCTCAGCAGTGTGTTTCAGGGTTACACTTTCATTCTGAAACACTCTTTCAAACTGACTTTGAACACTATGTGGCACACACAACAGAACAACCGGTTTCCTCCTAATGCCTTGGCTCCATGCTGGGGGGGGGGACCAAAAGCCCTTTACTCCAACAAAAGCTCTTTTCTGTTGCATCCAAGACCCTGACATGCAACTGCTGGGACTCCACTGTATTCAAGCTGCATTTAACCCTTCCAACATCCATGGAAATATTGAGCTGACTCAAACAATGACGTAAATGCAAACCCTATAAATTTTCACAAGTGTAGGTGTTACAGTCTTTGCAATGGAACCTCTCAATATAGCACGAACAAAGACATTTATTATAGAAATTGGCTGAATGTGAATTCACAAGGACAACCGGGGGCCATTGTAACATTTTTTAGCTTTGCCTTCATGACCTACAAACTGAGTCATTTTGTGGTATAAAAAACATATGAGGCTGTGCACTAATTAGCTATATAGTTTTAGATCTTAGCTAATAAAAAAGATAATATCAAATCTTCTGTAAGAAATAAAAGTATTACAAATGCACCCCCCCCCCCTTTTACCATGGGGGAAATAAAAAAGCTACATCAACTGGCTGAATCTAAAACATGATCACAGTGTAACAGCATTAGATGTTTTTCCTTATAGTTTACTAGTATCTCATTAAAAAATATGAAATTAAACTTACTTTCTCTACAAATAAACCCCCAAAACACCGTAATATCGACTCTGCCGTGGATGTTACAGTATTGTTTTGACCCTTGCTTTATACACTTCTCATGCAATAGAATTATGCTCTTGATGGAGCTGCAAAATTTAAACATTTACTTCATTAATAATTTTGAAAATGAATAGTAAATTTACTGGCAAATTTAGCAAAATGTGTTGATTTTCTAGGAGATAAGTATCCCAGGAGACGATCAAGGTGCTTCTGTTGGACCATGAGGCTTAATGTTACAGAGCTTTCAATAGTAAATATTTTAATATAAAATAGGAGACAGTTGTTACTAGTCACACCAGTTAAAACCCTGTATTTCAACAGAGCTAAAACTTGTTGATGACATTAATAATGCCCATTATTACCATTGTTTTTTTAAAGTTAATTTTGATCTAATAACCCATTTGTATCACTGAATTTTCACAATGGAAACAAGAAAAGAAAAAAGGAAACAAAAAACATTGCTTTTAAAAAAAAATTCAGTTTTACACCTAAAGATATCTTTTTTTGGTTTATAAAAATCTTCAAAGGTAAAATGGTCCCATGCAGAGAGAGAAGCTTGCAGAGCATAAAGTTGAAATTCATTCTACAGCATCAGATCAACATATAGCCCAAACACTTGAACAACGTTGTGCCACCATTCCGTATTGGTGCTTCACAAACATACACTTATGTATTGTAGTGTTTTGCTGCCACATGGAGACAGTCTCAGAAATATGTGGATTATCTGAAGTAGTTTTATTGTGTCATTGTAAACAACAACAACAAAAAACTATTTTTGAAAGAGTAAAACAAAGTTTCAAAATAATGGGGATTATCCAGTGCATCTACTGAATGTGCTTTTCATTGATGCTTTTTGTTAGTACTTTGGATCAAATTCAAAGCTTAATATTTATGAGTGCACTGAAAAACATTTCAAACAAGTATCTCTACAAATCAAGGTATTCTGCAACAAATGCAACAAAACTTCATGTCTCCCAATGGGAACATTTTAGGATGGAAACAGTCTTCCACTTGTTCAGTGATATTGGTGAGTTGCAATGTTGTTATGCTTTCAGACATGGAAAACATATTGTTTTCATATAGCAGTTTTGTTGCTATGATTATTATGTGCAAAAGAAGTTGTCTAAGGTTGACTCTATAAGAGTTGAAACAAGAATTACGGTCTGTTTTGACACATGTAGCTACAATTCTTCGTATATGAGGTTTTGGGAAAGCTATGGTATAAAGTTAAATGGTTGTGATGGAGGTTATGCATCAGTTTGATGCTGATGCAAAAAAATCTGTCACTTGAGCTGACTTTCAGTTGAAGAAATTGGGTGCACAATTAGCTTTTGGTCTTAGGCAATGAGAATCTAATATACTGCATATTAGGTCACACATTTTCCACATTCTATTCTATTTCCACAACTCAAAAGTCATCAATAAAAGCACAATTGATCACACTTAATGATTATCTGTAAAGTATGTTGAGACAAAACTTTACCGGCCTACCCATCTTGCCCTTCTTCCCTGGTTCACCGGGAATACCCTGAGAGTTTGAACAGAAGAAAGCAGAGTTTGGAAAGAAAAAAAGGGAGAGGGTAAAAGAAAGGGGTCAAAGTAGACAGACAAACAAAGATGAAAGAGTAGGTCAGACATTATGTGAAAACCATATCAAAACCAAAACAGTCATGGACAACTCTGATTTAAGCCCAAAACATACAGTTATTGTAAAAAGCAGTAGTTATGAGTCTCTTTTATCCACAACTTCAACAGATGTGAGGAGCGAATGACTGCAGCCTAACATCTAACATCTTTACAGCCTGTCATGAGGGCTTTTGTACACATACATGTTGAACAAACACAAGTTTCTCTTGGGTGTAAAGAAGCAGACACCGTCAGTTTTATGACCCAATTTGCTGGCTGGCAATGGAGGGGTCCTGATTACAGCCTCCCCTGCTCTGACGCAACCCCCTGGAGCATGTTATAAGTAGGCTAATCGCTCTGTGTTCTAAAGGGTGCACAGAAGGAGGTGGCCTTCAGTTCAAGCAGTTCAAAGGCTCTACGAGGGGGCTTTTATCATATGAGTCATCAACACTCCCACACAGCTTCATACAGCAACATCTTCGACAGCTGGGGACTATTTCTTGCTTCATAATGACTATGAGACAGCTGAATGAAATTGGCAGGAGAGGCATGGTTGTCACCTCATAGCTGGGTCCACTTGGTCAGGGAATGTTTTTGCAATTACTGATGGTGCTTGAGAGAGAATACATTTGAGAAGAACTCACTCTTTCGCCATCAGGCCCAGGCAGGCCAAAAAGGCCTGGAATTCCAATGAAACCCTACAGGAGAAGAGAAGAGAGGAGAGAGTAGGAACACAGTTGTGAGCATTCAGATGCAACACAAGTAACAAGACAAGCATCAACTCTCATTGGCTCTAATGTTGGGTTTCAGGGGCCGACGGTCCAGCATGGATAGGGTGGGCTTCCATGAAGAACCAAGCCATGAGGCAAGTGTATATGCCCATGGACTGCATGGTGCTGGCTTCCACGATGTAGTCCAAGGGCACATACCCTCACGCCAGGGATCTCTGAAGATAACCAGGGCGACACACTGGGCTGTCAGTGCAGTGGAGACACACACAGAAGAAAACAAGCACAAACACCACAGTTGAACTCTGGAGGAACAGGTGAGATGCGAGTTAAAGGCGAGCATAAGTTGAGCAAGTTTACATTTACACAATATAAAATGTGCTGCAAATGAGAGGGCAGGAAATGTGGAAAGGTAGCTCAGAGAGAGGGAGAGAGGGGACAAGAAATGCCTCCTTAAGACAGCAGGGCCTCATACGGAGCTTAAACAGGAAATTCCAGCCTTCTGGGGCAGGGGAGACTTTGGAACAGCCAAGGAGAGCTGATGAAGGACCTTTATTGGAACGCAACATAAAAATCGGTTTGTATCCAAGACTCTGAGTTCCTTTTAGTGTACCTAAAGGGTGTGTGTTTTTGTGTAGAGGCTTATCAACACCATGTCTTTCACTAAGTAACACAATGTTTACACTACAAGTGAAGGCACTACAAATTACAAATTGCATACTAATAATAGCAGTGCACATTGGATGTGTCTCTGTGTGTATAAATGGATTTCTGTGTGTAGGGGTGGAAGCTGGTGCACTGACATACACCCATGCTTGCATGCATGCATGTGGATGTTGTTGCACTAAGGCATACATGCATGCTTTCATGCAGCACCAAGTGTGGAGCATATAAGACTAGTAGTGTGTGGCCCTTCATTAGACAACTTTCTGTGTGTTTTATCTGAGATTTACAGCTTTCTTTAACAAATATTGTGAAGTAAGAAGCATCAGTAAGCCACCAGGCTGACAGCCTTGCTGATAAGCATATACACTGATCCTGTCAAAGCATCAATTTTAGTCATTTTATCAGATAAAACCAGAGGAGAGCAGAGATTAAGCTGGGTCTCCTTACCCGAATGCCTTTAGGCCCCATTGGCCCTATAGGCCCTGGTAAACCCTGAAAAACAAAGAGAGGAACTTTATTTTAACAGCTCAACACTTTTCCTGAAGTACACCTGAAGGGAATTAACCATAGTAAGTCAAGGTCTACATTTCATATCAATAAAAAAATAGCAACAGACAGGCAGGACTTAAAGTCCAACTGAGGTTATTTAAGCTGTACAATACATTAAAAAAAACAAGAGTAAAAGCCCATGAAGATAAACAAAATGTAGTCATGTAAAATTTTCTAATACGTCTATGTGCAAATTGTGCTTCAGTGGGGTATCATGGTAAATCGTAGCTTGCCATGTTGTAGTCTTGAACCACATTACTGTTGTTTTTTCATTCTATGTCATGTATTCAGTTTTTACCCAAACATTTTTTCCATGTCATCTGTTGAGCATAACCTAATTCCGCTTGACTCTCTGACCTTACTATGGCCCTGACCACAACTGTACCAGTCACAGCAGAGGATTTACTGCACCTGCCTGCCAGGATAACCTTTGGCACCTGGGCTTCCGACTGGACCTTGTTCTCCCTGGAGGGAAGACAGAGAGGTGAGAGGGGGAAGAGAGGTAAAGGGGGAGGGGAGGGTGAACAAAATAGTAACACAAACACAGGCAAGCTAGACTGAACAGTTGTGAATGGTTTCAAAGACTAAACAAGTGGGGCTGACATTAGCCAACTGCAATGATAATGTGATCAATTTTTGCATCAAAGTGGATGTGAGGGTACAAGAGGTTATCTGGTGTGCCACCAATGGCATACGAGCCTGTCTTTCACTGGACATTTGAATGTTACTAAGCCCATTTTTATTCATAACTCTATTTACAGTATACCAGACATTTCGGACTTGAAGCCTCTTTAAAATCTCAGGTTGTACTGAACAAGTAATTAGAGAAATTTTAGCTTTGCAGAATTAGTTTACAAGTACCGTATATATCAGTTAAAGTCACCATCTAATTTATGGGTCACTTTATTTTTTCCTCATAGTTTTTGTTGATACTTCTTGTATGCATGTGCAATAAAGATGGATGCAATCTCATTCAAGAATTAGTGAAGTACTGTTTTAACATTTGATCTCCATTTGATGAGATGGAAATTTGCATTGTATACTCTCAATATAAATAAAACCCATACATTGGAAACATAATTAAAAATATAACAAATTGAAGTACCGGACACATAAGTACTTCATACATAGGTGAATATCATACATTCTTTTTACATTATCTGGCTGCAAAACATCTCAGTATTAGTTACAGTATTAGATGAGTTACTTTTGCAGACTGTGGTGCACCTTTATGCATCACATTTCACAAAATGAAATATAATTAAAATTTTATGCATGTATGAAGATATTTAAAATCATCAAATGCTTCTTTTTTTCTATGCTTCTAAACTTAGACGACAAGTTCAAAAAAAGGTTTATGGACATTAAACACTTTTGCCATTTTGCCATTAATCATAATCATATCTATATCTTATATCAAGTGCTTATATATATGCTATGAATCATGTATGATGAGTTTATAAATGCATTATGATATCTTGTGAAATTGCTTATAAAACAAATAGAAATGAATTTTACCCAAACTTTTTTATCCTCAACACTTTCCAAATGCAGTCTGAATAGAAACTTTAGTTGCTGATTAGGAGTTTATGTGTGCATGTATAACTGTCTGAAAACATAACAAACAGAAGCAGTTTGTGTCCAAATTTTGTAGAGTGCAAGTTTCTATGTATAACTTCCTTTGACACACTGTGGAAGTGCAGCCATGCACACTAGTCAACATTCCCCCTGGATAAATATAGTGTATAATGCTGCTAGTTAGAACCAGACAAGAATTTGGCTAAGTGTGTTTTGGACCTTTAACAGACCAGCAGTAAGGAGGAGCTCTCAACTCAGCCAGTGGTGTATTACAGTAACAGTCATAAGCACTTTATGCACACCAGCTGGCCTTTGCTACCAATAGCTGGAGAATCCCCAAAGCCAAACAGTTGTGCTTATTACTCAGTCACTGATGTTATGGTGATTTAGACTTAAGACCAAAGTTGTGATCATCATCATCAGCAGTATTTCTGTGGGAAACAGGGGGGCGTTTGAGGATGGACACAATGGTGAAACAGAAAAAAGTACTTGTTCCCCATGATGAACAATGAGGGAACTCCCTACACTGATGAAATAAACCTGAAAAAGGGGACTTCAATAAGTTTTATTCAATTATACAATGAATCGGGTGTGATATCTATTTCTGAATGAGTGCAATGAAAAAATCGAAGACAAACAATAAGAATATCAAAGCTTAACAATGAAGGGAATGTTCAACTCTTTTTTGATTACTAAGTTTTTGCCTTAACGTGAGCAGTAGTGCGACCCAGCCTAACTGAAAATAGCTTTGGACACAAGGCTGGATGCGCCATACTTAAAATATGCTGGGCTGAACTAAATAGGCAGAGTGTCTCCTCCCTCTTAGCAGTGAATAAAAGAGCTCATCACACTGATTTCCTCATTTTAAGACAGATGCTGAGAAAGAGGATTGAGGTAATAGTAATTATACTTGAAAATAATATAGCTACAGTTTACCCTTCAGGAAAATAAATTGAACACATGACTAGTGGCAACATCAGGTTTGGAAAAACGAAGACAGAGGGGAACTTTCTCTAAAGTTGCAGTATAGCAGTTGTGAGTGTCACTGTTGGCCTAGTTGGCTTGTTCCTGTTTTTCTTCTCTCTATTTTCTGTCTCTTTCTCTTTGGCATCACTTGCTGATATCCTGGAGAGCATCACTGTAGCACAGTGCTATGGCCAGATGTCTGTCCTCACCAGTACTTCACAACATGCTAATCTGATCTGTCTGCCCTGCAGGAATGCTTGATGCACACACACACACACACACACACACACCTGTTATGAACCAATAAACCAATTAACTTCAACTTAGTGTCATTACTCAAC
>JBBBVU010000020.1:7974903-7993984 GCA_037177055.1 Atherinosoma microstoma
TGAACACACGAACTAGGAACACAGGAAATGACAGAACACGCCTTACCGCAACGTCAACGTCAAGCCGCAACCTCAACGTCAAGCCGCCTCCCGACTTGTCACATGGACAAGATTCGTACAATAACTTGGCCTTAGGACCTACAGTGATGTGGTATATTGAGGGCTATTAGGATTGCAAGATGCAATTTCACTGATGTTAAGTCACTGATCTGACCATGCTGGTCAGATTTTTCATTGTAGCATGTAGGGCTGTCATTGCCCTGCAGCGTGCCGGTGCTGAAACACCGCATTTCACAACTTTGTGCTCCAGCTGGGAGCATGACTTGACAGTTGCGCTTTGCTTTATGCCACTGTGTCACACTTCAGCAGCTGGATATCAACACTGGCCGCTTTGGACACATACCATGGCTAATTCAGCAAAAAAATGCAAGGGACCATTAATGGAGGAAGCAAGGAAAAGAAAAGGAGAAAGTGGCAGAGCTAGAGATAAGACAAGAGCCAACATTGGACTGGCTGCTGAAGAGAGCTCAGAGAAGAGACATGCTTGCAAGACGGATGCCGAATTAGCCTTCATTACAAGTCGCCAAAGAGCAGGAGTCCATATCAATTAATCATCTTTTTATATATTCTTATATAACTTGGGTTAAAGCTCATCCTTTGTCTCTAACTGATGAGTTAGAAGTAGTGTGTAGGATTTAGTGACATCTAGTGGCAAAGTTAAAAACTGCAACCAACTGAATAAATAAATACCTTCTCAAACTCTTCAAAGCACATAGGAGAAATTAAAGTGATTGAAAAAGAAAGTAATAAAAAGTAACAAAAGCAAGACTATTTTCAATTCCCATAATAAAAGCAGTTTTATGAATATTGTCCTCTATTTCTGACAGTAGGTCAACAAAATTTACATATTACAAAGTTCCACATTTTGTTTTCATGTAAGTGTTTTTATACAAATATGTTGAGCTGCATTGCATTTTTTCCACATAACATCTAACTGCCAAAGGACCCTGAGGAAATGAGCTTGTTTGATTGAGAATGACAATTATGTTTTCATGTCTGTTTTTTCTGCTTACACACACAAGCAGGAATGCATCCTCACACAGTTGTGTACAATGACACACAACTCACTCTTTCCACTGGACTTACTCTCAGCTTGCACTTGTTACACTGTTGCCTACCAAAAGCTCTGTCCCACTTTTTCTCCTTCGAACCCATGAATCACTCAAAGTGTGACTTAAGTAGCAGCTGTGACGGTGGTAATTTTGTATGAGGGCATACTGCTCATCCTGTTCACCCTGTTGACAAGAACTTCCCACTTGATTTCTTGTGAAATCCTTCCAACCAATTCTAAGAGCCCCTATGTACAGGAGTTGGTGAACATATGGAAGAAAATGGCAAATGCAGCATAAACAGAGGAGAGATTGAGAGTGTCAGGGAGAAGGACTCACAACAAGACACTAACACAAAACAATACAAGCGCAGGAAATTGAAGTGACAACAACATACAACATATTTCAAGAGTCTGTCTCACAATATTGGGCAAATTGTAGTTTAAGAACAATTCATGCAGACAAGCTACGTTGATCAGTTTTACCTTTCGACCTGCTTGGCCAGGTAGTCCAACCAGACCAATAATCCCTGAGTCTCCCTGGAACACAAAGCAAGAATGTCAAATGGCATGAATGGAAGAATTTCACAAAATGTGCCACGGGAGTTAGCCAGACATGATGGTATTGCAAAATAATGAAGGATATGAGTAAGGAAGGGATTTAATACCTTCTCCCCTTTAGGTGCTGGCCCTGGTGAGATGCCAGGATCTCCTTTTTTTCCCTGAGAGAAATAAAAACACAAAGAACAACTTTGTATGGTTGAAGATTACCAAACATGCAGTGATTTAAATTTACCGGCATTAGTAAAAACTATATTGATTAAACTTTTTATTGGAATATGGAAAAAGTTAGGCTTTCAAAGGCTTGCATCTATAAATCAAGTACTAAACGAACAATTAATGCTAATTCCAGTAATACATATAGTTTCATAGTAGGCTCAATGCCCCTTTGGTCACACTCACACACACACACACACACCATGCTTCATTGTCAGCAGGTAACAATAATGAGGCTCCAGCACATCAAAGCTATGGATCGGAAATTACACTGAGTGCTGACTCCCTCTTTCTCCCAACAGACTGCTGCCATTTACAACTTTGTTTCATTTATTAACGATGAAAGAGCAAAGATTGCAGTGCACCCTGAGACATCAAACCCGTATAATCTTCCTTTCAGCACGCTTGCCAGGTAGAGGGGGCCTGTTCTGCAGCAGTCTGCCAACAACTGGCCCAAGTCGCTGAGGCAGTATGTCAGATCTTTACTGATGATCATTTCGTAGTGTTCCTTAACTGTTTGTGTATACCTGACATTTTAACTCATTGTTTCTTTGGACTAAGTCACAATGTTTACTTTTGTTTCTATTCTTTGTACTGAGCAATGATAACCAGCAGCCATATGTATACTGATCATTTACAACATTGACATGTGGTATAAACAATGATTATCTTGTTACTCTGCAATGTTCTGCTGGATGACATTTGGTCCTGACAAATTCAAAGCTACTTCGACACACAAACATGTTGTAGACCATCCACACCCCATCAACTGCAACAGCACTCCTTAATGGCAGCTGCCTTCCCAAGCAGGACAATACATAATGCACCTATTCAGTAGCACAACAAAGTTGACCTGACCTCCAAGCTCCCCAGAACTCGATCAGATTAAGAATCTATGGGATGTGGTGAAGAAACTTGATCCATGGAGGCCCAACACATATTCTGTAGGACCCAATGTCCTGTTCTGCCAACGTCTCATTGCCAGACAGCACAGTATACCCTGAGAGGTCCTGCATCCATGCCCTTAAGGGTCAGAGTGGTTCTGGTGGTACAGGGGGGGCCTACACGATATTTGGCAGGTGGTTTTAATTTTGTGGCTGTTAAGTGGGTATTATAGCATAATCTTCCTTCTCATCTAACTCTTTCTGAAACCAAGAGGGGCCACCACATGCTCCTGGTAATTTTTCTGTTCCAAACGTGGCAGCCGTTAATCATGCAAAAAAATGTTCATCAAGTTCTGGCAAGATAAACAAAAGTCTTTGACAAGGAGCATAGAGAATCTCTTTCAATTTTACTGGAGAAGCAAAAGCTGATTAACTACCACTCTCCAAAGATGACGAAATCCAAACCTGTCTCCAGTGTTTGTGCTTAGTTAAGCAAGCTACCTGCCAGCAGAGCTGAATATTAGCTGTAGACATTTGAGACGTATTAATATAGTTACGGTTAACTTCAAATGAGAACGCATATTAGCGCATTTCCCAATTACATAATGACTAAAAACAGATTGATATTAAGAAGACTTGGGACAAGACGTCCTGTGGGCGGGACATGACAAATAAATACGTATTTTACTCAGTCTCCAAGCACCTACACGTTATACACCATTGGAAAGCTAAGATTCTTGAGATGTGAATTACATCAGGGAGGGTCCAGTAAAACAGTCGGTCAGGACTTTGATCCATAAAAAACAGTTTTAGGCAAAAATTGAAGGATTTTAAGGGGTTAAAAAGTATAGTGTAAGGTGAAGAAAAGGACAAGGGAATAGGTAATATATTAATCACACCAGGACAGTCCTTACAAGACATGTGGTGGGGCTGGTTGGTGTGACCTGGCATTTTTATAATGAATTTTAAATATAGGTATTGCTCCTAAGTCTGTGCTCCTAACACAAGTGTCAAAGTTCAAGGGTGTTTGCAAAGGCATACATCAGTCCAGACAATCACAAGGGGGATGCAGAGAATTTGTCTTGCATGGGGTCATCTCCTGTTCACACGTTAAAATTGGACAGATTTATTTGGAGTCCTCACTTTCCGACTCGTAATGTCTTTCCCTGACGCTCTGATAAATCACTTCGACCCCCTCTGGTGTCAACATGCCATTTTCTTCTCTCTTTGCTCAGGTTGCAGCGGAAGCATGCACAGATCCATTCTCCCTTTAACAGGAGCTACAAATTACTTTGTGACATTACATAAACATACACATGTATTGTATAGTATTTAAGACTTTTGAAAAAAACCTGAATAAAGTTTCAGAATTGATGGGAATCAACACTGAAATGTTTGCTGTGTCTCAAACTATCTGGTCTAGGAGTTCTGCTATGAACTTATATGACCCTGATTCTGCAGACATAAAACCCCATTACCCTTGTTACTCTTTATGGATGCCAGCTGATATACTCAAACTGAAAATGCAAAATGTCCTCATAGGATTATCATTCACTTTAGAGCTAAGAAAAGATCATGAACCTCGTATTAAATTAGCAGCAGAGGAAGATACATAATCTTGTAACTCTTCCACACGGAACAATCAACATGGTTTCAAGGATTTGTTAAAAACAAAAGGCTAATTTTTTTTTTAGCATGAGTTAGACTATGAGTGTTTACCTTGAGTCCAGGTGGACCAGGTCGCCCAGGGTTCCCATGGGGACCAGGGGCACCCTGTGTGGGAAAAAAAATCAGAAAGAGGGAAACATTTACAAAAGATGATAGATTTAAGTCAATCATCATGCTGGGATTCAGACTGTCTTTGCTACTGTGAATAAAACCAGAGTGGAGGAGATCAAAGACCATCTGGAGAACCTCAGCCTTCATGCTATTTTAGCGTATTTTCCTATACATTAACTTTGTGTGCATGTGTGTGAGTGTGTGTGAGGTATTTGGGGTTGATGTTGGGGGTAGAAGCTCATGGAAAATGGGGCTCTGGAGCTGCTTCACCATATGGCTGTGGTTTCCTGCCCCCTGTTGCCTCACAATCCACCCCCTCCCCCTGATACATGCACACAAACAAACACAACTGCCAGGCATCTTAATGACTAATGCAGATCGTCCTGTGTCTCAACATTTTAATTTTTGAATTTCTCTGCTGATGTGCTTTTTTGTCCGCATTGGCAGTCACTGAGGAAATTAACACAAACAAATCGGCATCAGTGGTGGCAGCACTTTGGTAATGTGAACCATCGCACTCTCTCCAGAAGGCCCCATGGGGAAGTTTAGTGGAGAAACTTTGGAAGCCAGAGAATGAATGTACACTATTTTTTGGGTTCAGCAGCCTGCAGACAGTTGCCGTGCCATTCATCTATCCGTCTGACTGTCTGCCTTCTCTTCCTCTGAGTGAGTTTTTCCTGTGGATCCCTGACCTCACCCCTGCCCTCCACGTGGTGTGGCACCCTTGGGCCCCTAACCTACCCCCGTCCTGGGTCAAGGGTTGAACGAGTTGAGTGTGGAAAAAGAGCCAAGAGTGCTTTAAGAGCTGGGTCAGTGAGTTTCATTGAGGTGAGTCAAAACAAATCAAGAAGGCTTTATGTTAGTGATCTGATCTACAGCATCAAAATCCAACATCCACCAACATCCAGACAGGCAATCTCTATTATCCCACAGAGAGAAAAAAAAACTGTGTGGGGTTTGGGCTGGGTTATACAGCTCCACACACACACACAAAAATCCTTTGAGCAAAATTCAAAAACAGACTTGCTGGTCTGGTGCAGACATGACAACATAAATCCTTTCTGCTGTAACTGATCTTCCTGTCAACGTTGAAGACTGCCATGTCTGATTCACTTCAGAAAGAGTTTGCGTTTACAGAGAATGTGAAGAGGAGTTCTAATTTGTTTTTGCATCTCAAAATAGTCAAGCTTTCCAAACTTACTAATGTTGAAAAATGATTTTAAGTTGTTATGGTTTACACTGGGGATATTTTAACTCTAATGATTCTTAAGTTTTATAGATCTCACCCCCTTTCATCCCACATACTTCCTCTTTTACTCTGGGTTTGTATGAAGCTGGCATGCCATGAGAGATGGTCTGCCCACACAGTGTTAAGGAACGCTGTTGTGCCCTAAATAAACTTAAACAAACTGGACATGTTTGAATTATATGCTTCAAAATTACCCCTGCGGTTTACCACAAGTTGGGCAGTATGCTAGTAGGCACAGGCTGGCAATAACATTTGGTCCTTGGCTCTGGCCTCTATATTGTGTCCCTTTTTCTTGCAACAGGTGTCTAATTAGAGAGGGCCGGGGTGGGGTGAGCACAAACTGATGGCTATCAAATAAAAAACAACACACCAACATCTGCACAGCAATACAGGGGCGCTACTGTGGTGTTTGCGCTAAAATATTTGCAAGTCATGTGCATCCTTAGTGGAGACTAAACTGATAAAAACTGTGCAAATGACAGCGACTGATATAATGGTATAAATGCAATACAATGCAAAAGTCTTGAGCCACCTATGGAAGCCAAATTTTAAAGTTATCTTAAAACTCTTGATCAGTTTTTCTCCAGGCTTTCTTAAAGTTTTTATTCGAACATTAGCTGCTTTATCACTCATTTAGAGTCCAGTACTTTTACCTAAGTATTTTCAAAGGAATGTGCTTTTTGATTGTTAAGTCACTATCCTATGATAGCGATGAACCATTTCCTATGATGATCAAAGGAAACCTAACTCAAAAAAGGAACCACTACTAGCCAGTCCTGTATCTACAAATAACAGACAACTAAGAGAAGAACCTATCTTAAATGGGATTCTTAAATCTTATCAGTATCAAAGACAATTTATTTTCATGATTTGGTTGCATCTATAAGAACAGCCAGAGATAACAGTTTGACCAACATAAAATATTATTTTGACTCTAAAAATGTGATTACCAAAAACTTGGATTATCTCAACATGGTGTGCAGTGTCCCTAAAGAAATTGAGGAAACTGGACAAGTGGAAGATAAAAGAAAAAGTGCAGACCTAAAAGAAGAAACAGCTGATGAACAGGAGAACAGATTTGCAACCAACCCTTCAGTAGATCCATCAAATGCTTGCTGAAACTTAAGCCATTCTTAAGTAAGGGAAACAGGGAGTAAAGGCTGAGGTATGCCGAAATACACATTATGTGGACTGAAATTCAGTGGCAACAAGTCTTATGGAGTGATGAATCCTCCCCTGAGCCTGGATCTCAACATTATTGAAGCAGTGTGGGATCATCTTTACAGATAATGGAATGAAAGGCAGAAACGTCCAAAGAGCTTTGAAAGTTCCTTTGAGAAGCCCGGAGAACTATTCTTAAAGACTACTTAAAGAAAGCTTGTTGAAGAAGGTTCAAACTGTGTTGAAGAATAAAGATGGTTATACAAAACATTGGCATCCAATCTCATTAGAATTGAAGAAATAAAGGATGGGTGGCTCAAGACTTTTGCACAGTACTTTATGTGTTTGGATCAGCAACTTTCAAACATCATATGCACACCCTAAAGCCAATTATGTTGTATACTTTATCTACTTGTGGACCTTAAGTCTGAATGCATCACAACACTCTGAAGGCTCTATTCCAAGGCACACAGAAAAGGTAAAAAAAAAGTTATTTTAATTGACCATGCTGTAAACACAGTCTGACTTTAAGCACCAGCTTGTAAAAGCCACTTTAATGTATATACAGTCACCACATTAAAGATAAAAGACAATCTGTATGATGCTGTGCCAAATGAAGGGGGAATGGGGTAACGTCTAATTAACTAACATAATTAAAAGAGCATGTGAAACCAGTGGACATAACTATACATTCCATACACACAAAATTTTCTATGCATTCAGAAAAGTATGGATCTTGCTATTGTTAAAAAAGAAAAGTGGAAATATGCAGCCTAAGTCATATAAATGACAGTAAAACTCCACACTGACGGAAGCAGATAGGTTATATGAATCACTTTAAAAGCCAATACTTTTAGTGTGAAATACATCATGCAATGACCAAACTTTTCAAAAAGGGAAATACTAAGTAATCCAAGATATTGCATAGGCATTTACAACAATAACAGTGAAAGCTCATAAAGGTGATGACAAGTTTGAGCATTACGATGGAAACCTAGAGCTAACTTTATGCCAAAACGTTTAAAATGTGGTATTAAAAATGTATGAAAGTGCTAAAGGGGATTGCAAACATTGACAATTAGAACATGGTCAGTGATTTTTACTATTCTGAAACTTATTACAATCATTTTCCAGAGCAGGGACCCATACACAGAGTTTAAATACACACAGGGATTATAAAGACCCCTAAAACAATGATCTGTCGCCTGGCGTTACCAAAACAACCCAACAGACTGCCTTCAGCTGAACACATTTTATTTGAGAGTTGTTTTTGATCCATAGTTTTTTTTGGTCTCTACATGTCCATCCAGGATCTGAGTCCATACAGGTGAAGCAAGGTCTGGGAAATGTGCTTAGTGACAGAGGAGCCTTGTGGAAGGGAAGCATGAGGAAAGATGGGTGACAGAGATTTTTTCACTCTGACAAAGACCCCATTGACCCAGAAGGCTCCAGACTAATACATGCAGCCGGTCCTCAGACAGATACAGGCCTGTGCACTCATGATGCATCCACGTTTCCGCTCACACCCTCCTACAACCGCCGTCTTTACACACCCACAAACAGACTCAAGGAAAGATCAGCCTGGCTATTCATGGACATCTAGCAAAAGCTTCTGAGCAGACAACTGTTGCCATAGTGACGGCATCTCGCACTCACATGTGCAGGATCAGAGGTCAAGGTTCATGGGTGGGGCTTTTTGGGCTCAATGGTGCTCTGTGTCATCATACTGACCTCCAGTAATCTGAGGCTACAGAGGGTCAAGAAAAAACTGACCAAGTGCAAATGGCTCTCTCCTCAGCAAAGTCTAGCTTTTCACATCAGTGATTACGATCAAATCCGTCTTTTCCACCTGTGAGCCTGAAGCATAACGTCATGTTTGGAGTTAATTATCACACTGCTGTGGTGAATATCTTTTCCTAAATTGAAACCACAAGTTCATGTGGCAGAGAGTTTGTCAAGCATGTGTTTGCGTGGACTACGTGATTGCGACTGTGTAAAATGTGTCTATGCATCTCTGTGTTACCACATACACATGGCAGAAACAATTAAACTTGATAAATGCTTTTGTTTACAGGAAAGCTCCATAATCTGTCTCACTCTTTATATAGGCACGTCATAAACACAGCCACATACTGTATGTCTGTGGTGCACAGTGTGGAATTAGTGTTGTTGCGTGTACTCCCATGTACAAGGGTTTGTGTCAAATAAAATGACAGTCAGGTCAGACTCAGACGCTGGTAGTGAGTTTGCAAGTGACCCCTATTAAATCAGAATCAAAACCCGAGGCCTTTACAAGTGCTTTTTAATAGATTAGAGTTGTTTTCATTGTTTGTTCTTTGCAAACCAGCCGCTTCCACTGACAATGCCTTAGGCAGTTCAACGGTTTGTTGTGGCAGACAAGTCTAAACCACCAGGATTTTAATGAGTATGAGGTGATTGGGTGATACATAACAGACACGAATCACTGACATTTGACACAGAAACTGAAGCCTGATGAAGAACAAACCAAGCTAAGCTAAAACCAAAAGCTAAAATATTATATTGCTGTGTATATTTACTGTTTTTCTTGTTATGTTTTGCAGCTCATTTATAAAGAAATGTTTCTCAGTATTCAATATAATATCCTGAATAAAAAGTCTCTTTTTCTGCTGCTTTTCTTGGGCGGATTTAGAAAAACTCTTGCAACTTGGTTTCCCAAAAATATTTCCACTCAGAATTGAAGCTGGCTTGACCAAGTTCACTCAGCACTGAACTTGCATTTTTTTGAGGCCAATTAAAGTTTATTTAAGGTAAGTTGGATTTGGATTATAAGAAAAACACCTAATGTTAAGCGATGTTGTGGAACAGCAAGCAGAGACAAGCTGGGAGGAGCTGAAAGGACAGCTTTAATTAGACACAGAAAAATGTGCCCATATACATTTATATAAGAGAAGTATCAGATATTTTAAATCTCTCAGTTGCAAACAGTGTGTGTAATGCTGAAAAACCATAATGATAAAGATGGAGCACTTGCATCCAAACATACATCCAAAAATGAGGCTTTTCACATAATTTTGGACAACAATTGGACAAGGGAGTATTTTGGCGTTCATATCAATTATGAATGGTTTTGCAAGTCATGCAATGAGTAAGCTGAAGAGATTACAAGGCAAAAGCCATCATCTGCAACAGATACTGACTCAGGGTGTATCCGGTGGATGGTTACCTGCTTCATTCACCTCTATTAAGTAGCCTGGCTGGGTAAAGTCTGAAACATCTGCATTGTTATACAGTAACTACTGAACATGTTTAGGACATCTCAGGGCTGCAGTGCATGTGTGAAAACCTGATCTTTGCCAGCAGTTGTGCCAGTTATTTCTTCAAAGTTGACCATATTTTCTCACTTAGATCAGCAAGATTACACAAATTAAAAACAGCTTAATTAAAGCTGAAGAGTTTTAAATAATGGAATGTCAGTGTCTTGCATTTTTTTTTTGATGAAATAGGGAACAAATAAAAAAAAAAAAATTAAAACCTAATGGTGGAACTAGAAGAAAAGTTTACAGATAAACAAGGTTACTGCAGCTTTTCATGAGGTGGGGCCATGAATATGCTACCAAGTTTCATGGCAATCTATCCAACAGCTGTTGAGACTTTTTACTCAATAAAAAAGTGCCAGCAAAAGTCAGTGCAGCATGAGTAACAGGTCAACATTTCATCGCACTCCAACCAAAAGCTGCTTAGAAATCTCATTTAGGACAAAAGCAGAAGGCTGCGGACAATGCAACCCTACTGGTTCAAATGATGTTGGTCTGAGTCTTTACATGAACGATGGACAGAAATAGGTGAAGTAAAAGGGAATTCCTGAAAGAAGACCCTTGAATGAGACTATATCTATTATAAAAAAGAGGTCTTTCATTTGCTCAGAGTGGGATTCCATGAAGTGTTGGTGCAGCCTGCTGCAACAGCTCAGTAGAGAGAAGAAAGTCCAGTGGAGCCATGTGTTCTCTGTCTGTTTACAGTGCTTTTATTAGGCATCCTGTGGCACAGGCAGCCTTTTGAAAGGCCGTCTTTATAGGAGCTTTCCTGTTTATGCTTAGGGGTGGGAGGTCAGCACTCGCAGCCTTGTGTTGAATATGGCCAATCCCCCTGCATAGGAAAACTTTGTCTGTGAGTATATGAGAGTTTGTGTGTGTCAGCTGGTTGATGGGAGGGATTTAAAGTGATGTGGGAGCCCGATCTGGCAGGTTATTATTATAACTACAGAAACCATTTCAGGACTTGTAGGCTGGGACACATAGATATAGGCTGTCATTGTTTGTCAGTGTGTGTGTCTGTCTGTCTTTCTCATTATGACCATTTGTGTAAGAACCTTGCATACGGGAGGAGCAGTAGCTAAACACTCACACACACACACACACACGCACACACACACACACACACACACACACACACACACACACACACACACACACANNNACACACACACACACACACACACACACACACACACACACACACACACACACACACACACACACACACACACACGCACTTTCTTCTCTCTCCTCGAAAGAACAATGTATATAGGGTAAAAATGAAAGTGTGTTTAATGTGGCTGTTGATATTTGAAAGTGGCCATGGAGACTTACCCGAGGACCCCTTTTGCCTGGCAGGCCTGGCTTCCCTGGAGGTCCTGGTAGTCCCTGGAGAAAGATCATTCAGTCATTGTTGCATACTGATAAACCACGTCAATGATCTTTTTCAACACCTCAGCAATCTTCTGCTGTCATATCTGTCAAAACCATCAAGCCATTAAGACTCTTTTTATGTGTGTTTATACAGTGAACTCGTCCACATCACACAAGCGGCACTGTGTTTTCAGGGAAAAAAGTGACACCCTTTCCCCTCTGAAGTAATTCCATCTCAAGTTGATGAGAGTTCAGCCTTATCCATCAAGAGGTTCTGAGCCTGTGTGGCAGGAAACCGTAGAAACACTAGAAATAACAGGTCATTTCCTGTGCCACTCAATGCCCCTGTGTGTCTTTATCAGGCTTGTGCTCATTCGTTTTCTTTTAATCAAAAAAGAGGAAAAGGAGAAGTGAGGAAAAACAGAGCTCTTGTGGTTATTTTGGCTAACAATACCAGCCTGTTCGGCTCTGGATTCAGAGGCAAATTTGCATTAAAGCATCTACATAACATTCTTAACATGTTTTTTACACTGTAAAAGGAATTACTGTATCCTTACAACACTGTTAAATTTGAGGTCTTAGACAACAATGAGAATGTGGTAAAAGAGCAGCAACATCCCCCATAAAGCGCGGTTATTGATGTGTCAAAGTTGTACCCTTTCTGTAGTTTCCTCATCTCAATTTTCACAAGGCTATGAACTTTAGGAAACAAGGGAAACCTATTCCAACTTCAAAACAACAGCAACTTGCTCACCCACACTCACAACAGCAGATCTGAAGGTTATAATGGTCACCATCACTACCTGTGTACACTGTGTCTGTCTGTGATCTGGTTTATGTCCTGCTGAAGATTATAATTGGCCCCCCACCATCTCTTTCAAGATAACCTCCATGGTTGAGACCACCCCTCTTGTTACAGGTGGTGAGCTCTGTGGTGGGCTACCGACCTGTCAACACACACTCCTGTCCATCTCCACACTTCATTCCTTGCATATGTTTTTTTTTCTTTACTCCCACTGTTTTTTCCTCTTTGACATGTCAGCATCTGTTTTTCACTACATAATACTTTTGCTACTTTTCAAATATTTTCCAACCACAATATGAATCCAGTATAATGCAAAGGCTTACATATAGGTTATAAGGTTTAGATTTGATGTGCTGTGATCTGTAAAAATAGCCCTGATCAAAGAAAATAAATACTTCAATTTACTTGAATTTATTAACTATAGTTAGTTCAAAACTAATTATACACAATGTGCAAATTTTCACATCCTGGTTTAATTGCTTATTGAGATAAAATGTCAAATTTAAGCCATATAAATTCTTCTGGCAGAAAATAAGCACAAGCAGTTTGCAGCTGTAAATTAACACTGAAGCTTATATATGAATAAAATAATAAAATAGTCAGTTCACATGTAAAATTAAATCTTATCTCAAGTTCCAAACCACAGATAAAGACTTTCCCTTTTTACAAAACACACAACATATAAATCAGGTCCACATGTGTCGTGGAACTCCTTTCAGTCATTTTTAAAGCAGCAGAGATGAGGAAGAGCATCATATCTGTGCCTGCACTGGATGTTGATCCTGGCAGCAAAAGTCAAAATCCCACTTCCGTAGTAACTTCTGCAGACTTTTAGTATTTTAGGCTAGAAGAGGAATAAATAATAAAATCATTTAATATCGCGTGCATGTGCAGAGAAAGAATCACAGAAATTGCACGATATTGCTGCAAAGAAAATGCCTCTTCATTGCCACTATTGCTCACCTCTGCTCTTTCAAACTGACCAAACAGAAGCAGATTAGTGATGAATCACTATGTCTTTCCAGAAAATACTTGCAGAATCAGAAGAGTGACTAAACTGTTGTTGTCTACAGAATTCAGTTTGCAAGGAGCCCCTAATAATTCCTGTGTAATCCTAGAACAGCATTAAAAATGTGACCATAACAAAAAACACATATTTCATGCAATCCCTCTATGTGTAAATTGAATGTACTTCTTGTCCATAAATCTACCAAAGCCTTTGGGTCTAATTCAATTCAGTTCAGCTTTTTTTTTGTAGAGCAGAAGTTCATGACAAAGTCATCTCAAGGCACTTAGAGATACACTCCGATTCAATGCATTTAAACCCTTTGTATGCTGGAGTTTTTAAAAGAAAATGTTAAATTTCAATATCAAGAATTCAAAAGGCTGTAGTCTGGAATTGGTTGGAGATAAAGGCAAACAGTAAATGAGAAAAATGTCCAATATGAACTTGAGTTTATGATGGGTGTTAATTTACTCATCTCTTTTTCATATTGAACAAGAATCAGCAAATAGCTGAGAAAGCTTCATCAGTAGTGAAAAAGTGTTTTTCTGTAATCTGCTCTGTATAACAGACTACGAGGGCATCCTCATCAGACCAGTAGGGTGTCTTTCAAACTCAATTTTCCTAAAAAATTTTCAATAGACCCCAAAGAAAGTGTAAGGATTCTGTCATTTCGTGGAGATATGACCTCTTTTTATTCAGTTCTGTTGCTTGGTGCAATATTGCTACTTTTGCACTTAGGGGGTAATTATAATTTAGGTTAAAAAAATCCATTATGTGATTCACAATAGTTAATTTAATAATAAATGTGTTCATATACATCAATTCATAAAAAATAATTGCCTAGCTGAGGATCCAAGTCCTCCAACTAAAATGGTCATATCTTTAGTGCATTCATACCTTTAAATAGTCTCATAATGGCATCATCTAACATACAACTGTCAAGCATGGTGGAGATGGAGATATGCTTCATATTAGTGATTCCTTGTTGGAGCAGGTACTATAGTCGAATTTAATGTATTACAAGCCACAAAATTTAATTACTGTGGTCACATTTGGGGGGGAATAACTGCAATAGTTTAGTGTAGCTTATAATATGATGATTTGTACATAATGAAAAACCTAAGCCTTTATTGCATTATTGTTTCTACTTTAAGAGAAAGTGAAAAGATCATTATCTGTTCCTTAATTTTCAGTTAAGAAGCAGTCACAGTTTACTCATAAAAGAAAATAAAACAAGTTTAATTTAATCACAAGTGGTCAACAGTGATGCAATCTAGATGCATTTGATGTTGGGTGTGAACTGATGTCTGAAAAAGGGGAACCAGTGTTCCAGGTTCAAGTGCCATGCTCAAAGCCTGGCCTATCTTTGCGTCTGCATTGGGAAGCTGAATGTTTACTGGCATTTCGCCTTTGACTCTTGACCTTGCTTTAAAGGGGGGAAAGTGACCTCGACTAGCACTCTGTGACAGAGGAATCTGTTGAAGAGACGGCAAGGCGGCAGACCTGACACCCACCTTAGAGGGTTCAATGGACAAAGGAAGGACTTTTATCATGTGCGGGAAAGGAGATTGTACCATTAACCTGTACATCTCTGAGGTCTTTTATATCTAGTCTTTGAATCAAACTGAAAATATACAACTGGTGACAAGACCATTGTAGACTGGTTTTACACCTGTGTAAAATATCCTTCACCATTACCACTTTACTAATGGGAACTCATCAACTGCCAAGATAAACAGATTTTGTGGCATTTGCACGTCAAGTTTTATGCAAACCAATTAAAGCTAAACAGATGTTCTTACCGGCAAGCCTGCTTCGCCTTTCTGGCCCTTAGGTTCTTCCAGCATCGAAAACTGCGTGGGTGGTACTTCCCAGCTAAGGAAGCCATCGGTGGCAGGTGGTGTCACTGTGTTATATGTAGGCTTGGTGGGTTGTGGAGTAACCGGAACTTTGATAGTTTTGGTTTGCTTTGTTGGCTTGGAGACTGGCTTTGAGGTTTTAACAGTTGTAGTTTTGGATATTGTTGATTTTGAGGGGCTTACTTTGGATAATGTTGGTTTAGAAGGGACAACTTTGACAGAATTTGATTTAGGTTTGGACTGAGTGGCTTTGGAGGAAGTAACTTTAGGCTGAGGAGATGTTTTCTTGGCTGTTGTGGGCTGTGGTTTCTTTGTGACTGCAGCTTGGCCTTGCGAATCGGGCTTCGCCTTGGGGGGTTTGTTGGTTGTAGTGGCTGGAGTAGTTGATTTCTTCTTGTTTTCTGTTCCTGCAGTTGCCTTATTTTGGCTGTTTTGAGGTGTGGGCTTTGGGGTTGTGGCCTTGGAGGGTTTCTGAGTCAAAGCTTTAGAAGTAGAGGGTCTTGAGGTTGGGGACTTTGTCGGTCGTGTTGTTGTCCTGAGTGGTGCTGTTATAGTTTCGGTCCTGGGCTTAGGAGATGGGGCGACCAAACCAAATTGGGCTGTGCCTGGTACCACAGTTACCGGCAGAGGAGTGGGGATAGTCCCATGATCTGGCTTTATTGTTTGGGAGGGTGCCACATATCTGACAGCTGAGGCAGCAGCAGCAACACTCCTGGCAAGGCTGAAGCTTGTGTGCTTTCTGGCGGTTTCTGGGCGACTGCGCTTGGGGACGGCAGCAGTAGCTGAGATGTTTGTTCCACGTGGTAAAATAGGCAGTAAAGGGGAAAGGTTAGGCCTAAACGTGTCAGCTTCCCTGCACTGTTTCTTAATGTACCTGCAGTAGTTGTGAGCTGCCTGTGCAGAAGGGACCAGATCAAACTGGCATATGGCTCCTTCAAAGTGTGCTGACACCTGCTGATGGCTTGTTCGCCCCAGCAGGAAGGAGCCCTGAAGCTCTGGTGCCAATCCCTCCTCATTGTCCCATCCAAATTCTGCCTGAACACTCTGCTCTCCGCAGGAGGCATATAGAGTCACTCTCTGTCCATTAATTCCCACTGCCAGCTGGTGCCACTGGCCATCATGAGGCTCATAGGGCAGTGCCACTGAGGTGTTTGGTCCTGTGTGTAAGACAAGACTGCCCGGTTTAAGCTGTAGACCAAGAAGGAGCTTCTTGCGGTCTGAGAGCAGGGTGAAAAGGAAAGCACTGTTGACACGGTGTGAGCGTACACTCAGGACCAACGCCAACTTGGGCCAGATGGCCGCTGGAAGGATTGAACGTAGTGGAGCCTCAATGTGTGCCCGTTGGTTGAGGATGATCCCCGATCTAAATGGAATGACCCCTGCTGGCACAGAGCGTGATGGCTTCTCTCCCTTAAGCCCCAACTTCTGGAGGATGTCCACATCTGGAGATAAGAAAGTGGTGTTAGATGTGCAAACAATTGCAACAGGTCTGTTTTTAAAGACGATGGCGAAAATCTACTTTAAATGTAAGACTTTGTGTTATCCTTTTCATCACATCTATTTCTGACACTCTTAATCATTAAAACGTTGTCCACATGAATGAGTTCTGTATTCTTAGTATGTGCATAAACATGACCATATTTGGCATAATTATCAACAACAATGTTCAACATAAACACAAAGGGAAAGAACAGCATTAAAATGTACAAAAATCACATGAAGACTACAGCAGGGCAGTTGCAGGATGCAGGAGAGCATTGAGTTTCACACTGAACATCTGGACAAATTAAAAAACTTCAGCTATTGTTAAAATTTTTTTCAGGTGTTTGTACAAGACTCAAAACACTTATCTGTGGAAATAAAACATGCTGATAGTGTTGATAGTATGTTGATAGTGAACATGGAAACCCTGGTTCTGGAACTGTAACTAAACACATTGAGAATGAGCTTTGCAAAATGTTAGACCTGCATTCACTGGTTTATGAAGCAGCTTTACAAACACTTTCCATTGAAAAAAATTGATTGAACTGCAATCACATGTAATGAATGGCAGCTTCAAGGATACACATCATGTCAGAATTTCTCTGTTTTGTGCAGCTTCAGGCAAATCTAATTTTGTCCCTTCTGATAATAAAACTAGGATGAGAAACTAAGACCATGGAATAGCTTTGTTTGGTTTTTCCTGTCCCTTTAATGGATAGATGATGCACAAAGAAGTTGCAGTAATTTTAGTTTAAAATCTCAGCAATCTGCAGAATTAAATTTTCTTATGCAGTAAGACTCTTCTGTATTAAACAGCTTTAAACTTTAAACTTTAATGTTTCTTACTTTACATGCCTGCAAACCTGAAATATTCTCACACTATTCTCACACTAATATATATATCCTTCAGCATTGCTCAAGTCCCACAAGGTTCAAATAAAATGCTGATACAGAGAAGATGACTCATGTATCATCAAAAAAAGTGTACTCTTCGTATCTAAAATAATGAGATAAGATGGATAATGGATAGTAAAAAAAGTTTAAAATTGCTGCAGCAGAACAAGAAGTGTGATCTTTTTTAGTATGCAGGGGATACTGTTGATGTTCAGCCTTGTAAACTTAAGGACCAGTGGGGGTAAATGTGAAGGGAGTTGAGGCTAAATCAACCAGTAGCAGGAATGCTCAATCAGACTAAAAGCCCTAAATCCTTCATTAATAGCCACCTAACTAAAGCACTGAAAGAGGAACCAATAAAACCCCAATAATGCTGAGAAATATGCTTGTCGTAAGACACGAAGGTCAGAGCAAAAGTTCAATAAGTCCAAATGATTGCATAATTATTTCACCTCTACACAAGTTAGCACATGTGCATGCTTGGTGCCCATACAAAAAAAGGAGCAACATTTTCCAGATATACAGGGCTGAATGTGCTTATTTAGGGCTGTCATTGTAGCACAGATAATTTTCAAACAAGATTTAAAAAAAAATATAACTTGAACAAATGTGGTAACTTCAAAGATGCATAAATATAATAATGTCTCTTGTTGTCGCTCAAATAACACAGATAAAGCTGCTTATGAAGACAAAAAGTTATTTAAATAAATACAGATGATCTAGAGGATCAACTAGGTTTTCCAGCATGAATATAAAATTATTAGACTTGATTCACTACAGGTTTTCTAGTTTATTAAAGCACATGCACCACAATGTTAACTGCACGGTTATCAAGACATAGCCTCTTTGTTTCAAGTCTACAGGTCATACACCAAGTAAACAATATCTCCAGACAATGTCTTTCCCTCCTTCGATCAGAGCCAGAAAGTATATTCAGAACATGGTTGGATCAGTCAAAAATGAGGACATCAACTCTCTTCTTGTAGCCATAACACATCATCCAGCCATAGATTCAGGTTTGACTCTATTTAGTGTTCAGTCTCAGTTGTCCACACCATCTTTATTGTCACTGGGTTCACTCTGACTTGCAGTCACTGTTTCTTGTCTAATGGGGACGTGCATGAGAAGGATTTGCAACACTGGTAAAGCATAGAGAGGAAAGTTTTCAAAGAAATGTCTGTCTTTTTTCATAACTTCATTAAACTGTTAGACCATCAGACTGAAATATATAATTACATGGAAAATTTTAAAGAGTTAAGGAGGAATTTGATTGCCATCATTACCGCATTAAGAAATTAGACCCAAGAGATGGTGCAGTTCAAAAGTTTTTTGCATGTATGTAGTGCCAAACAAAAGCTTCAGTCATACATAAAGTATTGAGTATTGTATTGAGTTTTCATATATATA
>JBBBVU010000020.1:7994084-8018091 GCA_037177055.1 Atherinosoma microstoma
ATATGTGTATATATATATATGTGTGTATAATTTGCTTGCCTCTCTTGTACAGCCGTTTTTTATGGTCTTTCCATGCCCTATAAGCCTGTAAAGTTTCCACTCCCTTCAAAACATTAGGGCTTCATAAAATAGAAGCAAAACTTACATTGGGTATATTGTATACCCATCTACAGTGACTTTTCCTCTCTGTGTGGTCTCTTCTGGAGTTAAGGACATCAGGACTTTGCAGTGAGGCAATGTGTTTTACATGTACTGTATCTGTTCAATACATAGACTGCTGTTTCCAATGTCTTTATTCAAAAACATCTTTTGCTATTAGTGGGGCATACTGTATATTAACCCTGCGGTTTTACTGCATACTGCATAAATCTGAACAGACGTGTGTTGAACACATGGCTAGAGTTTAGTGTTGCTCTGTGCCAAGTCACTGAAGAAGGACAGACAGAAAGTCCAAGGCTCTTCTGTATGTAATCATATCCACTGAAGAGGATGAAGTCACTGATTCACACTCCACTGGTCTCTTTTTGGCTGGCCTGTATGAGCCCTTAGTGAGCCATTTATGATATTTCCCATCCTCACAGAAATACATTGCACATATTTCTCACATTACATAATCCTTAACTATAAGCCTAAAGTCTCCAGCTTACGGGTTATTTCAAGAACTTATTTGCTTTCTTTTCTTTTCTTTGACCTTTATTTATGCAAATGAGACACAACTTTTTATTCTCAATGTAATAAGATGATAAATGATGCTTTGTCCACACTTTCAGACTACTACTTTTTGTTTTGGTAGTTTGGAGGTGTCTGTAGAGATGCAGACAGGATGCAGGGAGAGAATCAGAAATGACCAATGAACAGACATAAAGTGGTAGACAGCAAGCATGGATGTAATGAGGTATGTCCGTCCACTATTATTGGGTTCCCACCATATACAACCCACTTCTAAATCAACTTCTAAACTCATAAATGTCAAAAAGAACCTCAACTCACTTATTACACTCATCTTCTAAAAGACAGACTTGAGTGAGATTTAATCAGCAGTGATTCAGTTATCTGGCAAGACGTCCAAAGAGTGATCCTGTTTCTTCCACTGCCTCCCGACAGAGTGATCAGCTGGAGCTTTTTTCTTTTTCTTTTTTTTTTTTTTTGCTTTGCACAGCTGTTTGCGTCACCTCTCTTCTCTCTGTGTGTGGTTGTGTAATGGCGCGTGAGAAACAGGACTTCTTTTCCAGATTTTTACTCAGAACAACTTTAGATCTTGAGAAGATTAACCGAGGGAAAGAATTGTAAGTACCTCTCTCCATCCTAGCTCCATTCTGGTTGTAAGAGCATCACCAATAGCAGTGCAGCTTAAACTGAAAAAGTCCCTGATGAATTGACTTAATTCATGAAAAGAAAAAAAAAGTCTTCCATTGCTTTTCAAAGAAAGCTACATAACACTCCCAATACGAGGAAAAGGTCCAGTCTTAATGCAATAAAATGAGATGACACTTGCTTTTCTTATTTATTTATTTATTTATTTTTACCATAAATTTTCAGTCGCCGTCCTGTTGTATCTACTGAACTCTGCACTCTGTCACTTTCAATTACATTAAATAGAAGAGTGGGGGCTGATTCATTGGCCTGTATCTATAACTTTTCATCAGAGGAAACCAAAAAAGTTTGTGAAATATAGTTCAAATAATTACAAGCTAACCCAAAATACTTTAAAACACACCAAATAAACATCACAACCTCCGCATTTTCTAAGATTGAGAATAACAGTCTGTCAGTGGACACAATCCGTGACTTACAAACTGTATTTTTTGCAACACATTCTCAAATAAACCTGCAATTGCAAAGGGATTGCAGGAGTTGCAAATGCATTGACTTTTGTCAATTAACTAGTGGTTCCTTTGTGGAATGGTCCACTGATTGGAGACTTGTCTAATTTATGTTTTCTACCAGAGGACATGAATGTATTTATTATACGATTTCTGGTGAAATGGTCACTTTTGGAGGCAAACTTTGGTAAAAAAAAAGATGTTAATTCAAACAACTAGCACTTATTCCACAACATTATCATTCATTTGAAGTCATGTCCCAAGGCTGTGAGGATCAGCCATGCAGCTCTTTTTCTTTCTTTTTTTAGCTATGCTTTGCTCTCCACCACCAAATGCCCAACTCTGTATTCTCTGAATTTGACTGTTTGGTGCTGGGTTATGATATTCTGTGTACTGTCACATTATTTTCTTTTTGTTTATTGATATATTCTCATCATATATTAACTGTAGTTAGTTATCATAAATGCTTTGCTAAGAAGCTTCAGTGGAGGTTATATGTATATCTGAAACAGTAACATCATGTCAGCTGTATGTTTTAAATCAACCAAAAAAGACAAGAATGTTTTTACAGTAATGGTCTATAATCTGATTGCTCCCTTGCTTACTCAACTTATCTTACTCAACACCTGTTGTCATAGCAACAGTTGGCCCAATTCTCATAGTTATGTGTTTATGTACTTGGGCTTTGACCAAACAGGCAAAGAGTAAATCCAAAATCTTCTTAAGTTCTTCAAAAATGTTTTAATTTTCCTTCTTTTTTTCGCTTTTTGGTCTATCCACTAGCAAGCTTTTCAGCACATATAAAGGAGGAGAGAAAATGATGTGAATGAATCCTTACCTTCAGAGTGTACTTGTGTAAGTCCCAGGTAACAAGTACAATAAAAAACTGTACAGAGCAATAGGGCTCTCCTGAGGGAAGAGAAGAAAGGGTTGTTAGAGAGAGGAACCAGTCACACAGTGGTTGAACTAGAATGGTTTTCTCATAAAAACATTTAGAAATTGTTACTACTATAATTTTTCAATGATAATTTTGTCAGGAAAGTTAATGATCCAGTAATGCATGTTTCACTGTGTGATAAACAATCAGTCATTTATGTATAAAAGAGGTCATTTTTTAGTGGTTTAACAATCAAGTGTGCATTTTTCAATTGGTAATAAAGTCTGACCCTGGAAGTCAAACAGTCACAGGGATTTTCCACAACATGTCGAGGTGAAGATCTTTATTCATCAATAAAACAAACCTCTTAATAAAAGATGCCTCGTGGGGAATTGGCAACAATACTTAAAATTCTAGTTAGAATGTCTTAGCACATATTTTCAATACAACAAATCTGTCATGAGGAAATCTGTTGCATGAATCTTAACGTACCACAGAATTATAAATTAGTCTGAAATTAAGTAAAAACAACAACGTCACACCAAAACCTCTCTCTCTGAAACCCCTGCAACACACACAGCCTCCAGTTGTGGTTTGTGAGACAAAAATACTATAGTACACTTATCCACTAACTCTTCTTCCAAAACCAACATGCACTTGCACACACAGAAAAAAGATCTCTCTCAGTACATCCAGGTGTGCAGTAGAATTTAAAGAGACTGACTGGTGGGCAGATTGAGAGCTCAGTGGGGGACTGGGATCTGGTGACAGGCAGGGGAGCCACTGTTTGCCGCTGGAGGTCATCCAGACACACATGGCTGCACACACATTGGAGGAGGAAATGTGTATAGCAGCTGTGTCTGCAGGGCCACAGAGAAGAAGGCAAACACGGTTTCAAATACAAGAACGTGGAAAAGAAAAAAAACTGTTGCACTGATATATTTACCTGAAGTATCTTTGACAAAGACATGTTTGTCTCTATGTGGAAATGATTCTCCAAATAGGTTCAGCATTAAGTAGTGGCAGCTTCCCCTACTGGCCTGAATGATTATAATCAGGCTGTGTGTGTGTACAACATGCATGTTTGTGGTGTCTGTGTCTCCTTCCCTTCCAGCTCCAAGATGCCAGTAAAGCTTCATCACAGTCATCCCCACACACTGCTGGCTGTGGTTACACAGGATGTGCGTGTGTGTATATTCCCCTGACTTCAAGCTGATTCCAGCCTGATTCAGCGTCTTATCAGCTGAGGAGAGATTCGCACTGTGAAAATGAGTCACGAATGCTGCGATTTTTACAAAAGCAAAATGAGTCCGTCTGGTCCTCGGGCTGTTTACATCTGGGAAAACTGTTTTCTTTGGCGTTTTATATCAAAAATTCTCAGTAGTTTGTTTAGATTTCCATTATGGTGCTTTTGAAGTGTATGTGACAAGTGAAGGTTTTTCTTCTCTGAAGCAATTTGAAGGGGGTTGCACTGAAGATTTGAACACAGCGAACATTTAAATCAGAAGGGCTGACGTCTGTACATTCAAACTGGTGTGGTTTTCTTACTGAAACAGTGAGCTTTGACATGACTCCTCCAGGGAATTCTCTGTTGAGCTGACTGGACAGAATACAGGCTACAGTCATCCAGTAATCCAGACAGTAGATTTTGTGTTGAGAGCCATTGAACTCACATTTCAAAGGCAGAGGAAGGGAAAACACCACTTTTTTTGCTCCAGATAGGATCTTTTCCTTCTTCAGCTGATTTAAACTTTGATTAGCACTCATACCCTTTTTGGTTTTCTAACATACAAACAAAGTGCTCAGCAAAGCTTAGATTGCTTACACTGAGCTGTAAGCAACTTACAGAAGAAGAGAAAGATTTACTCAAAACCGTTTTTCTCTTTCAAAGCTGTAAATAGCAATAATTTATATCATGTTTTCAGTGATATTGGTTTGAATGTGATTCAAATCTCTGCACACACCCTTCCAAGACCACTCAGACACACACAAACACTGGTGTTCCATTTGTATCCTACCCTCCAACCATTTAAAGGCTAAAGGAAAATAAACAACAAACAGAAAACCCAATGTATAGTTTCCATTTCTGCTCACATGTTTGGACTACTCACTGATTCCCTGTAAAGATTTCCCAAAGGCGATCCTACCACCCTGAACAGACACTCACAAAATGGATACGCAACACACACAGCGGAAAATTCCTATGGATGAGCTGACACTAATGAAGGCTGATGAGGAGGAGAGTGTACATACCAGTTGGTGCACTCATCTGCTCTGTCTGTTGCAATCACTTACTTTAAGCTGCTAACTAAATTATTAATTTCTCAAATGATCCACGTCAGTCTTGTTTTAAGTGGAGGCAAATGAAGCATAAAATGTTTGGGGATTTAGAGGCCGATGAAAGGACTGTGATTAATAACTAAACCAAGTGACTCAGAGCGTGCAAATTTGGAAAGTTTATAGACAGATCTTTTTTTAAATGCAACCTTTACACCCGTAAAATAAAATAAAATAAGTATAATAAGTTAATTTGGAAATAAACAAACAATGCTATAATCTGCCCAAAAAGTAAATACATGTAAAAAAGTTAGGAGCGACACATAAAGGGCGACACCATGTGGACGTGTGGCGACATGATGCTACCTGCTGCTGACCCCACACAGGTAACTTGTACTCTGTATCACAATCAACGCGATTATGAAATGTGTATTGTGGGTGGAGCACTGCTAAAATTTTGAGGATGAAACCCCTTTTTCTGACTGTCCAACATCCAGCTAAGTTTGGAAAATCAACAGGTGTCATGTAGCAAAAAAGTTTGAATGTAAAACAAGTGGACGGTGGTTACTTTGGCATCTTGGAATCATCCATTAAAAAAACCTTCTTTTCTTTTCAACCAAATGGGAACTCCAATGACGATGACGCATGCATGTATCAATAATTGAATGTATGCACGAATAAATGAATGAACATCAGACTCTTCAAAATTAGTCTTCTGGCTCCATTCACAACAGCCAACTCAATACCAAATACTTTGATCAGTAAGCCAATTGTCCGATGTGTTCGTGTTGGTAGTATGGATCTGCGCTGTAAACGCTTGCAAAAATATTTTGATTTTATAGGTCATGATAAGGACATTAAATTAATTTAATCTGCAGATGTTTTCTTTGATAAACTTATTTAAGGTATGCAATCGTTTATGTCTGTTTTAACAAAGCACGTAATGAAAAGGACTCTTAACGATGATGCGTAAAGGTGCTGTGGAAAATGCGTAAAAGAAAAGACGTAGGAAGCGTCCTAACAGGAACTAAGAAACACGGCTTGGTGGATGGTGATGAGCATCTTGAGAAACTTTATAGGTTTGAATGATTGCCTTGTTTGCTTCAGATGAGTCAGTTTAGTAAACACTGCATGGCGGAGCTCATGCAGGGACCCTACATATCTGCCAAAGAGAGAGGGGAGCAAAAAAAAAAAATTGTGCTTGCATGTGTTTCAGCATCACAACATGTCTTCTAAAAAAGAAGCCAGATTTAGCTCAATAATAGCCTAAATTCAGGTTTGCACAAAATTACAGTTTTATGAAAATTAAAACAACTCGATTCCTTTTGACATATTACATCCACATCATTAATTGCCACACGTCTATGGTCCAAATAAACGGTATTCAGAGCCTCAGAAATTCCCATGTGGACATCGTTCTTGTGCTGGAAGCTGGACCACAGCCAGCCGGCACATCACAGGTAAGCACATGGACGCATCCAGATCCTTAAATTCTAACTCAGTCCTCGCCAAAAATCTCGTCCCACCAGCCTCTCACCAGAGTGCACAGACACTAGAAAATAAACGTTACTTACTTTGTGTCTAGATGAGAGGTTCTGCAATCTCTCCTTCGGGTCCCTAAATTCATTTGTATTCATTTGTCCTGGCAGTCAAAAACCTGATCCGTTAATCACAGCGTGACTCCTTTGCAAGGGGGACAGAAGACACCGGTTGCCGTTTTACGCATTGGACAATCTTGAGATGAAGTTCCAGAGGAAAAAACTCATGTTGAATTGCCTGTCAAGCCCGATATAAATTCCTTCTGGCCGGCTGGTTTCACAGAGAGTTTCTCTGTGCGATTGTTTCTCGATATTCCTTTGTATTTCATTCATTTATGCCGATCCAGATTGAGGGACGCGCAGCCGAAGAGAAAGATGGGTTCTTCTGAACGGGGTTACGGAGTCAGGAGCGTTGGACTCATCCCTTTCCTTTTTAAATAGGTTTTCTGTGGGTAAAGCGATGGCAGACGCACCGCACGACCAGGTGTCAAGTTTCAAGCCCAGCGGTTGCATCGAGCAACTACACGCCTTCTCCAGGGGGTGGCCACATGGATCCGGTTAATCATATGAATGAACCACAATGACAAGGTGGGTAGCACAAGCACTGAACAAGGATGCTTTTCCTACACTGCTGGGATTCGCCTGTCTTTATTCTCCACATGATTCCTAAATATATATATATATATATATTTGGGGGGGGCTTTGCCTTTGTAAATTATTATAAAAATGAAAAAATACCTGCAGATTAGAGCTTATTGGCTCTTTTGGAAACTTAAAAAGTGCATCTCGTCTTCTCTTTGAATAAAATATTGAAAATATGCCAGCTCACAAAAATTGTCCTTATACCTTGCGAGACATCTACATCGACATGAATTTTTCCCATAGTGCCAAGGAAGTGTTAATGGGAACATGCAAAAGCAACAGCACCTGGATCAGCCCCCATTACCTTAATAGGGGTCATGGCCTGATGCAGAATGAGGTGGCCAAAGACCCTTGTATATCCATAATTAGCTAGTAAATAATTTTCTTTCTCCATTTTGGTTAACTTATGGCAAATATATAAAGGGAATCTAAGAACTGAACAAATACAACAAAATTTTTCTTTATGCATTAACATTGCTAGTAAACAGAAGTTTTTTTTCTTGGTAATGTTTGAGAAACATATTCCAGTGTTGACTGCATCTGATTATAATTCTGATCATTTTATAGATAAGCACCAATAAATTTAGTGTTCTGTTTGTTTGTAATTAAATAATTTTGAAGGGAATATGGTGATTTTTGAGATAGGAGAAATTAAACTAATTCTGGCTGAATATAGCCAAACCCTAAATTAATTGTTATTACAGAAAATTACCAGATGAATGCTGCATACAGTGAAATCAGTGAATAAACAGCTGGCTGGGGAGGGAATATAACATGGACGTTAGAGACTTTGGTCCATAAGTGCTGACTCTTTGAGCTGACTTGACTTTAGTGCTGACAGGTTTCCTTGAATGACACTCTGAAGGGTGGGACTACCTGCGTGTTGCAGCTATGGCAATCTTCACTCTTTTCAGCCTGTGACCGTTGGTCAGCCAGCCTCAGGGGTGGGTGATAATGGACGCAAGTCATTAACATGTTCTTTATAGTCCTTTTCACACACGCCATGGCTTGTGTTTCAGTGTTGGGTGCTACACGACCCTCCCATGCACTTCCAATGAGCCGCAGCCACTCTGCCCTCTTCTTCCAAATTACAAACTTTGTGTTTGCTAGCACGCTCACTGCCACCCCTTAAAGCTGCTTAATTATGGTCATTGGCACCAAGTCTGAAAGCTCCCTTTATCCCCCCCATGCTCCAGAAATAGGTCCAGCTGAAGCACACAGGCAGCCCAGATCAAACGCTCCCCATAGGGAAGGGGTCATTACTGGTACGCAGGGCGGACACAGCCCAACGGGTGCTGGGCCACGCCTAGAGCCTAAATTGCAGCTTGGGCCTAGTGAGGACACAAGACTGTTCTTTGATGAACGGCAAGAGTAACAGGAACACAGCCTGTTTGGATATCAGTGTTTACAGTGGGCTATGAACTGTACATACACATAAACAACCAATACAGTGTTTTGTGGACTACAAGCTAAGAAAATTGGCCGCTGGGCTTGGCTGGGTGTTGACATGTTTCTCATGGTTTATATTTATCTGAATGTTGTTGCTGTCTTACATAAGTAGCATGTCTATAATTGTTTCCACTGCAAAAGTATGTCAAATTACATATGAAACAGTACAGGGATTTAAATCTAATTATGACATTGACTGTGTGATTCTATATAAAACTATGGAGTAATGCTCGCTAAGTACCTTAAACAGTTGTGTTTTCAGAGTGTGCCGGACAAAAAATAACATCATGTCACCCAACAAATAAATAGGTTGTAAATACAGCCACCTCTGTGTGGATGTGTTTTCATGGCGGTCAGTGGCAGAGGTTACGGAGGTGGTGGCGCTGAACCAGACAGTGCTGTCTCTCAGCTCCGCTGAGCACAAGAAGACTGTTCATGCAAGGAATGAACGTGTTGGAGAGTGTGTGAGTATGTGCATGGGCATGCGTGTGTATGTGGACCATCTCTGTGGTTTGTGTTTTTCCTTTACAGGTGGTTCTGTCCACTTGTTTGTGTTACTGGTTCTGTCTCCTTCCTGTGTATGGATGGTTTGGAAGATGCACTGTGGGGTGGAAAGTGGTCGAACAAACTCCCATCACTCACAGTAAAATTTTGCCAACCCAATGTTTCCACTTCTCTTTGTCTTCCCTGTGTGTCATCATCTCTTTCACTTTTTCACACACACACACACACACACACACACACACACACACGCACTTTCTTCTCTCTCCTCGATATCTTTCATTTTTCTTTCTCTCTTCCTGCCTTTCTTTCACCACAAGCATTTCCAGTGCTGGCACACCAGGGAAGACAGCCACCCTGAAAACAGAGCCACAACCATAATGAGCATGTTGAGTTCTCATAATAACACCAGAATAACCTGCTGGGGGAGACTAACTCTTTTGGGGGCAGGCCTCCAAGACCAAGCAAGCCTGGACTGTCAACACCACAAAGAACTGCACTTGTTGAAGTGTGAAATATGGAGTTAAGTGTTCCCACTGTGTGTTGCTTTTAGATGGATTTCTGCAGTGTTTGCAATTTTTCTGACTGCGCTGCAGGTTGACATATTAATGTACGGTGCTATAATAATGAGCGTTAAAGCAACACAATGCTTTTTATATAATCCTCCTTGTTTGGGGGGTGGGTGGGAGCATCAACAGAAGAGAGGGAGGACTCCATATCTTTCCCTTTGCTCAGCAGAATAGTTGAAATTAGTTTGAGAGAATTGTCAAATAACTCAATTGTATCTGTCAACAGATAAAGATGACACATAAAAGCACCCACCTGGATTTTAATTGAAAGCAGAACTGCAAAGCAAGCATAAACAGCAAAACCAAAATATTCAAATGAGAGATGCATGAGAGAGAATAATTGGAGTATTAGGATAATAGGATGCATCTGTTCGGCCATTTTGCTGACAAAATATTCACATGCAGAGCAGATGGAAAGTTTCAGACCTACTCATATTTTCCACATTTTATGTATTAAACTTAAGAGTGTTGTAAAAGTGATTCTGTTGTGGTGGTTAGAGCTGTCACCTCTGAGCAGGAATTGGCTGGTTTGAATCTCAGGGGAAGCCTTTCTGTTTGGAGATAGCATATTCTCCCTGTTCCTACATGGGCTCCCCCACAGTATTCCAACTTTCTCTTTCATTCCAAAATCATATTAAGTTGAGTTGACTCTATGTATGAGTGTGAACTTTTCTTGATTCTTGTCTCATTTTGTGTTGGGTTAGGGAGTTTGATAAAACAGATAACCTACAAGCTAACTGAATGAGAAATAGAGTAAGGAAAGTCAGTGAACCATGAACACAAATCAAACTTTTATGTGATACCAACCAAATGGAAGCCATTCATCATGAAAAAGGTACATGTCTGCTGACTTTGAATTTACCAAAAAGCACCTGAACAACTCTCAGACGCAAAACCCTCTCATCTAAAGAATTCAATTCAGATTTATTTGTATAGTGCCAATTCACAACAATGTCATCTCAGGGCAATTTACAGACAAATCAATTTGAGACAATTCATTGTTATCCAATCAGTATTCATACAAGCAAATAATAATAACCTAGCTAAGGAAACTGAACAATGATGAGGTCACATTTCTGTGCGTTTGAAGGAAACCAGGGAGTGAGCATAATCCATAATGTCATCCCTGAAGATAAACACAGTTAGGTCAGCATGATTCTTTTGGGATGTCTTTCTTTAACAGAGACTTGGCACCAAGTCAGAATACAGAGAAAGCCAGATGTAAAAAAGACTATAGTGGAGTCCTGAGTGAAAACCTCTTTCAGAGTGCAATGTTTTTAATTTCAAAGAGAAAATGACCCAGTTAGACCTAAGAATGACTAAGCAGTGACTGCAGCCTGCAAGAAGAATGGGGAAACCATGCCAAGCTTGTGGGATCCTTCCTGAAAAGCCTTAAAGGTGCCATTGCTGCCAAAGGTACTTGAAGCAAGTTCTAAGTAAAACAAGTGTATGCTCTTCAGATAAGATATTTTCTTTTTTTTTTGTCCTAAATGTGTTAATTGAAGAAAAAAATGTTTAAATCATTAAAAATTCAAATACAGATATCAATAGAAATAAAAAAGGCAAATCCCGTTATATTATACAAAAAAAACACCAAAGCATCTGAGATAAACACATCACCTCCCTTAGGGACAGACATAACTCTCATGTAATAGTGCTTTGTGAAAGTGTCTAGTTTTCCTTAGAGTCAATAGAAGAAGAGGAGGAAGCAGTAGCTGGTGCTGGCATTGGTATGTGAACAAACTGTCGGCAAACAGAGCATGGACATCAGTAGAAGTTACGGAAAACCACAGTAATTATGGCAGAACCTCCTGGCAAGCAAGCATTACCTCGGCCACCAGCCCTCCTACAAAGAAGCCTCTCTCAGTAGCAAAGATATGAAACGACTGAAAAAGAAGCAAAACAGAAGTAAATATTGATGTCGGTTTCTTTGCTGTAGAAAGCTTTTGAGCAGTAAACGACTGAAATCACATGCAGAAGTTGCAACTTTTCTTCTGGACTAGCTAGTAGAAAGCTTATATTGTAGCTTTAACATTTGTTTTACAAAAACACAATACAGCTCTGATTGTTCTGTATGTGTTAGTTTACCGAAAAATAACAGTGGTGGGTTAATGATGGCATCTTTTTTTGTGCCATTGGAGTGGAATCTACGTGTCAAAACAGCTACATATGTTTACTACAAGGAACCTATTACATAATATAAGATGTGCACATCTAAATGAAACTCTGTTTTAATGAAAGGCCAGTATATTATCAGTAGACCAGAGTTAGGGTACACTGGTCTTATTGTTGATTGATAATTGGCTATTTTATGTCTTACCATTACTTTAGATTGTATCATTTAAAATGAAAGGAGCCAGTAGTTAATCAACAGACAGCAGAGCTGAAGAAGAAGAGTTTAGAAACGCACACTCCAAAAACCTGCTTTGGATTTGTCATTATAGAGAAAACAGTGATTAGATTGTTGAAGGGTTAAAAAAAGGGCTTAAATTCATTCTAAGAATAGGCTGATACAAAAAAAATACTTGAGTCTGAATACCCTAGGGCCCCTGCAGTTCCACAGAAACATTATCATTGCTTTGAAGTGTGACTGGTCAGCGGTTAAATATTCGTCCCACGGTCATTGTTTTATCTCAAGTTTAGTCTGCAAGCTCTTGTAGGAAATGTCTGGACCTATTTTCAGAGGAAGGTGTGTTTTTGGTTTAAACCACTAACCTATAAATCATTCAAGTATAAAATGTCCTTACTCAAGGGATTAACCAGTGTTATGTTGATACATAACTTAGCAAAGAACCAATCTGAAATGGGATCTTCAGGCTCTTTGTCACTAGCAGCCTGTCCCAAAGACACATCATTTGTTCCCATTTTTGTTTCTGAAAAAAAGCCAAGATAACACAGCGGACAGACAGAAATTAAGGATTTCTGTAGCAACAGGGTGATTCCCAGAGAGCTGTTAACTGAAAACTTGGCATATCTTAGTATGTTGTGCAGAAACTGGACAAGTGGAGGACAAAAGATCTTCTGCTGATGATCAGGATCTGAAAGTGATGTCCTGTAAAGAAATAGATACAAATCAAAGAGGTGACACAGAACATGAAAGATGTGTCTGGACCTTCAGTTGATCCATTCACTGCTGACCGAAGCCTCATCAAAAAGGTCTCCATGGAAGCCGTATGTTAAAGATGCACTACAGAACTTTTGCTATTTTCTCAGTGAGGCGCCCCATATTGATGGCTAATTCAGCATCCATCTTGCTTCCTGCCTGTACTGTGAGCTTTCTACAGCCAGTAAAAGACAGTGTTATCTTGACTCTTGTCTTATCTTCTGATCTTTTTGTGGCTCTCTTTTGTTTCCTCTCTTCCTCGGATAACATCTTCTGTTTCTTTGTTAAATCAACCGACCGGCTGGTGTGTTTATATCAGCTTGCTAGTGTGTGATGCATGCGCAGAGCGAAACTCAGCTGCAACTTCATGCAGCATCCCAGATGAAAAAGTTATATGTAACACTGTTTTGCTCCTCCAGACTTATAAACAGTGCCCTAAGTTCTTTAACCACACTTAAAAACCAATATAACACGTACTCTTTAGCTATATAAATGTGAGACTGGTAAGGGAAATGACTGAACTTTTAGTGAAGTTTAACAAGATGCTGTAGCTTTAATTAAACATACTGTATTCCTGAACATCCTATTCAAGTGTAAGTTGGCAGAATAAACACATTTGTGGGCCCACTTTTCAAAAATGAAAAATAAAAAAGAAAGAAAAGCCGGCAAAAAGAATTGTCACAGTAGCAGGCCTGAGGGAAGCTGACAGGCCGAGGTTTCCACATAGAGCTGCAACCCAGTGCGATCAAACTGCGGGCCAGACACACTCCAAACCGGTCCTCTCTGAAACAGGGCTGCTCCTTTAAGCTTTACCCCGAGCGTCAGAAGACGTGTCCTCTTTCCATTCGGCTGGGGCAGACAATTCAGGGAACTGTCTGCCGGTCCGCAAGGCTCGCCGTTGCTGCTGGTTAGCACAAAGTCAGTCGGACATCAAGTTAGGTTTTCTCTTTTCTCATGTGCACCAGGTTCCCACACTTTTATGTTACATTCACGGTCCACACAAAAAAAAGGCCAACTCATAGTCACAAAATACTTAGGCATTACATATCAGTTTGCAACAAAACAACTTAAATAAGAAAAGGTAAGTGAACACAAATAACCAAGGGGTTACATATATAATGTGGTTTCTCAGCCACGGGATATGTCACTGTGCCATCAAACGAGTCAGGAATTCAGCGTTTTAAGGTTGAAAAGTTACAAAGTGCGTCTTTAACTTTTAAACTTTAAAAAGCTTCACCCAAATTAGCAAACATTTAAGGCATCTCAAAACAACTGGCATTTGTATTTGTGTAATCCTCTTTTAATAAACTTAATGATTCTGTGGTTCGTTGATCATGGAGAAAAGTTTAACAGAAACGCGACCGAGTTCAGCCTCAAATTGGGGGCTCAAACTCCGGTCCTCAAGGGCCACTTTACCTGCTTTAACACACCAGATTCAAATTAAATGGTTCTCCAACAGCATAAATTCTGCACAGGCTTCTTAATGACTCATTGATTTGAGTCAGATGTTGGCAGGGAAGCGTACCTGCAGGACAGCAGGAGCCCAGGTCCTACTCCTGCAGTATATGATCTGACAATGGGTCTGAGGATCTCATCCTGTTACCTAATGGCGGGCAGGGTATATCTCTGGGTAACACATGGATGTCTGTGCAGCCCTCTAAGAATATAGCTCCTCAGACCATCACTGACAGACTGCCAAACTGGTCATGCTGGAGGATGTTGCAGGCAGCAGAACGTTCTCCACAACGTCTTCAGACTCTCTCACCTCTGTCACATGTGCTCAATGTGAACCTGCTCTCATCCGTGAAGAGGACAGAGCGCCATTGGTGAATGTGCCAATTCTGGTGTTCTTTAGCAAATGCCAATCAGGCTGCACAGTGTTGGGTTGTGAGCACAGGCCCCACTTGTGGATGTCGGGCCCACATACTAATATTGTGTCTGTTTCTGACACTTTGAGCAGAAACATGCACATCAGTTGCCTGCTGCAGGTCATTTTGCAGGGCTCTGGCAGTGCTCCTCCTGTTCCTCCTTGCACAACAGAGCAGATAGGGGTCCTGCTGCTGGGTTGTTGTCCTCCTACGTCTCCCTCCACGTCTCCTAGTATAGCCTACTGGCCTGTCTCTTGGTATCTCCTCCATTCTCATGAAACTGTGCCGGGAGACACAACAAACCTTGCCACAGCATGCATTAAAGTGATGAGCTGCACTACCTGAGCAACTTCTGTAGGTTGCAGACACAGCCTCATGTTACCTATAGTGGTGAGTACAGTGGCCCCGAAGTGTTACAGAAACACAATAAGCCACAACACTCCACAAGTAGTCACAACCCAACACATTAAGCCACAACGGAAGTTACACTGCTTTTTTTTTCTTTGCTTTTTTTTCAAGAGAAACAGCGTGAACAGTGTTACCAGATCAGGCAGATTTCTGCACAATGGGGCTTCTTTTGAAAAAAATAATAGCATTGGACATTGCCTTTGGGCTGGAAAATGTCAGTCATGGCAACCCTATGCACGAAGTGGGTAATAGTGAAAGTTACGCTGCAGCAACAAATAGAGGGGATTTAAAAGAAGATCAAATGCTATGTAATTTCCGTTGTGGCTTTTTGTGTTTTGTTGTGGCTAATTGTGCAGTGGTTTGGCTTATTGTGTTGTGTTGTGGCTTATTGTGGAGTGTTGTGCCTTTTGTATTGCTGTGGCCCTTCCGCCAGAAAGGACAAAGACCAGGAAATGGTCTTTAGCCACTACCTGCAGGACAATTCCTTTTATATGTTGTGTAATTACCTCTCATTTCCACCTGTTGTCTGTTGTGTTCCTTCCTAACTTGAAAATGAAACTTTTAATTCTTCTTGTGTAATTGTTTCAGGAAAAAACTAAACAAAAAACAATTATACAACATAAATACCTTCAGAGGATGATTTGTTTTTCATTCTTTCATTCTTATGGTAAGAGTTGTCTTTTTTCAATGAAAAAAATGAATACATTTAATAATTATTCAGGCTTTTTAGCTTGAAAACAAAATATGAAAGTCCAGCAGCAGAGTCTTGGGTCATATGGCTTTTACTTATTTTCATTCCTGGCATTTTTGTATTTATTTATTTTTGCCTATAACTATTGTCAGAAAAGACTGTATGAGCTTGGTCCACACCCTTATGAATATAGCATAGAGAATATATTGTATATACATATGAGTCAGAGAAATTGGCTGAATCAGGTACTGTGAAATTCCACCTTTAAAACTCCTCTTTAAACAGGATATGCTGACAGCATGTACAGTAGGAGAAGCCCTTATTTCAAATTCAAGGCAAGTAGTTATGCAATTCACTGCATAATGGAATCCCACCTCAGCTTGCAATTCATCTCCTGATTAAATCCAGCTTCAATTTCCGATTCTGTACTTATCATCTGTCAAACAGAGCCATAATTCATTCTTATTCTGAACACAAGGCTCTGTATTGAATTTGGATTGGGCCACCAGAGACCAGGGTAGCCTAAGCAGAAACAGCAGGGCCTAGTGAAATCTGCTCTCTCTGGCAAAAAATCAGAGTCCAGATTCCAGTGATGCATTCTGTAAAAGGACTTCATTATGCTCTCAGAATATGGACTAGACAAATATTTGGCTTAGTCATTATGATGCTGTATCCACTCCCACCACGGATCCAGGTTCTACACCAGGCTCAGTGTTTCTGGTTTTTGTATCCCAGAGATGGTTCACGCTAACCCCAGAGCAATCTATCTCTGTCTCCAAAATAAAGGCTTATTAATTTTAGTAACATGAACCTAAAAGTATCAAAGAATGAGTATTTACAAACAGGATTTAAATAACTGTTTTTGATAATCAGAGTTAAGTAACACCCAAATTTGAATTTACCTGTAACTCCTGAGTCACCATAAGTCTGACATAATTCACAAGTAGTCAGGAAGTGTCACTGTCCCCCAGACCCCTCTGAACAGATGGTCTTTCACTTCACCGCTTCTGCCCTGCTACTCCCTACTCTACCTTCACTCCCACCTTCCTCTTCATGCGCACAACAGTTGTATTTTCATTTCTTTAATACAGACGTTCACATTTCATGTAGATCAGTGCTGCTCAATTTCGGTCCATACGAGTCACAGTCCTGTGGGTTTTCAATGCATTCCTGCTCCAACACCTCAAATGAAATGGATCCCACAGCCTATGAAGTTCAGTGACTCATTAATTTGAGTCTGTTATGTTGGAGCAGGGAGACATGGAAAACTCGCAGGTCTCCAGCCCTCGTAGGACAGAATTGGGTAGCCTTGATAGCCTTAAATCAAGTTTTTACCTTGAAACTGAATGATTAGGTCATGATGGGCTTGCTTGCTGTCCTGTAAATCAATGAGAACCAAAAATTAAAGTGGGAGTGTGAGGTTTACATCACAAAGTAGATGTCAAAATCAGATTTACTCATACTCAGAGCTCTAACATGTATACCTTACAAAAAGTCTGCAAGAGGATGAAGTTTTTTTTTAATGGCAACATTCTCACAGTACAGTGAAACCAACAGGCTGCGTGGTTCTAAATCAAACAGCAGGCTGTTCAAGGATGCTCACATACACAAACTTAATTGCAGAGTTGGCAAATGGGAATACCCAACAAGTTACACTGCAGATGTAACAGTTTAATGGCTCTGTGCTTATGTCTTTCTACACTTAAACATGCCTCAGGAAGGAATTATATCTCATTTTACTAATTCTGATCTGTTCTTCTCAAAATAATTAATCTTGGACCTCCATATTTACAGCTTTGAGGTAATGGAACTAAGCTGTGAAGTTTATCTTGCTTACTTTACAGTTTATTCTGTCAAATAAATATTTCCAGCAGACTCTATACATATTTCTTTTAATCATCGAGGGACACACTGTTGCATTAAGACTGGCAAAGCATGCAGTTTCAGATTACTCTACAATTCAGCACCATGTACTTGTCAGACGTAGCAAAACATGCCCCAGACCACCTGTTTGCCTCCTGAAGATGCTCAGCCTGAGCAGTTAATCTTCTATAATAGGTTCATTAGCAGGACCTATTACTGTTAGTGTTAGCATTATTTCAAAGGGTGGTTCATGTCCAAATACAAACTACATAAATGCTAGAGCCAAAAAAATGTATGGTGTGTTATACCACTTTCATCTCAACTTTTTGCTCTGTGGCCAAGTGTGTTGATGTGAGAAGGTACGCAAAGTGAATTTTTCCATATATAATTTCTTAATTTAAATAATTCAATCATATTTTGCATGTACAAACATAATATGAAATAGAAGAATGCAGTGACTTTAGACTTTAAAGGGTTCTCATACCTCTTTCAATGCGCCAATTAAGACAACGTACAGAAACACCAAACACTTTTTATTGCAGCCTGATCTTTATTAGTTCTACTGGCCAGATATCAACAATATTGTTGTCATCATCAGCAGAGCTCTTGACTTATTAGGGATTGAGCTCAAGATTGGGGACATTTGTAATCTTGCTTGTGCACATAGATTGCCCTCAGCATTGTGTATTTTGTGCTGCTGCATTGTACGAAGAAACTTTGTCTCTCTACCTTTAAACCATATTGTAAAGCAAAACTGTTCCAGGCCAATGGCTGTGCCTTGTAATCACTTTCAGATGCTTCTGATAGTGGGATATTATCCGACTCACTGAGACTACAGTGGCTGCAGGAAATTGGAGAATTTTCCTATAGACACGAGTAATAGGCCATATGACCCTGTGTCCTGTCCACGCCACTGAGAACTTCCTGTGACACTCAGGCCGTTACCATCAGCATGGGCAAAGTGAATGCTCCCTCTTATTACAGAGACCCTGACTTGGAGCCTAGCATCCTTGCACAGCAAAATGGGGTTTACCATGGCTTTCTCAGCCCTAAGCACTGGGCTTTCCATTAATGAGATCTCTAGTATATCTCAAGATTTGCTGATGAGAGGACTATTTTTTAAATTCTGTCATCTAGAAAAAAAAAGTGGGTTTCCTGCAATAAAATAACCAGAGGTAAACACTTATTTGCTACCATTAAATGGTTTAATTTGAAATGATGATGTTATGACCTCCGTTCAACTGATTTTTTCCCCAGCAGCTTTTACATGCTGCAGAGATATCTCAGGTGTAGGATTAGTTTGTTAAATGGATAACTTGTGCAGTGCCCATTCAGGGGGCTGGCAGTTCTCCCAACTCTGCTGCCTTTGCCCCGTCTTTGTTGGATCATTTCTTCTGTTGGTCCTCTTTCACTATTTCTGTGACCCTTTAACTCCTGCCTCTCATACGCCACAGGAGGAAGCCAAGTTTGGAAGGGAGGAGCGTAGCGCTTATCCTTTCTTTAAATCCACCAAAACTCTCTCTGCAAAAGCCCTAAGGGTTATACAATAAACATTTCATTTCCTCTGGCAAGCAATAAGAAGGCTTATATGATGTAAAAGAGCAGAAATAGCCTGAAAAATTCTTGTCATTCTGTTTCTTAGGACAGGTTCATTCCTGTACTTTAAAGCCTCTCATCTGAAAATGATGAGTTCACATATTATACTGCAAAAGGATTGAGCTGCTTTATTTTGAATGGAGAAAATAAAGGACATGTTTTATTCAAGGAGGAAGACAAAAATCACTCAAGGAATATTTTATTCCTGCTCAATTCATGATAAATATTGAGGGATCAGAGGGCTTTTACATCCTCTGCAGTTTGCCTACAAAAAAACAGAGGATGCTGTTTTAACCTTTACTCAATCAATTCTTAAACACTCGGAGGATTCAACCTCATATGCTCGTTTTTTATCGGAAGATTTTAGTTCTGCTTTCAACACGCTGCAGCCACACCTTTGAATCAAAAGGTTAAATTATTTTTAGGTGCATCCTGGTATCATTAGATTATACCGTTCATTTTTTACAAATCGTAGACGCCAAGTCAGCATAAACAGGACTCTCAATATTGGAGCTCCACAATGCTCACAGTTAGTTCACACGTCCTGTTCACCCTGCACACAAATGAATGCAGAGATTTTTGTTCCGGCAATCTCATCATTAAATTCTCTGAAGTTACCCTGTTTTATCTTTATTGGAACAGGGCCAAGACATACCTCTGTAGCAAACTACAACAGCAACTACACTTTCAGCGCAGACTAAGAATTTGTGGAGTAAACAAAAAGGTGGTGTTGTTGTTTTACTGGGCTGTTCAGGAGAACCTTGTGAGATACAGAATCACAGCTTGGTGTTGTAACCTTGCTGTGCAACAGAAAAATAAGCTGCTACGCTTAATAAAAACTGCATGGAAAAATACAGGCATTGAAGATCATGTGTCAATGCAGACCGTTTATGAATAGGCCTCACACAGGTAAGCCCATGAAATAATCAATGACATGACCCATGTTCTGCACAGAGAGGATGAGCTGCTGCCGTCAGGGAGGAGATAGAGTCCCTCGATGCAGGCTAAACAGATTTAAACACTCATTTATCCCTGTGTCAATTAGGCTTTTAAACCCAAACAAATAGGGCAGATCAAGGATCTTGTTTTTTATGACTATTTATTGATATATTTATTCATTTTATTCTATTTCATTGTATTTTTTAATGGTTATGTGTGCTCCTTTTATGCAATTGTTTTTTTATGCTCGTAATCACCGTTTAAAAAAATTTTTTTTTAGGTTTTATTACATATGATTGTACATAATCTGAATCTACTGCACTATATATTTTTTTTTATATGTTGGTATGCTTTAATATTTGATGGTGAATGCGTGAATTTGATTGTTGTTCATCACAAGCTCAAAACAGATTCTGCCTAGTGGGACAATAAAGTTAATCTTGATCTTGAACAGAATCTCATCTTTTTAAGTGTTTCATAATGTCAATGACATTATTCTATTACATACTTTAAACAACATGACATTGTTTTTATAAGTTTCTCCTATGCTTCTGAAAACTTTACAACTCTGTTATTAGAATTTATTATAACATATGGTTTGTAAATTGGATTTTTTTGATCCTGTGGGTTTTCCACTAGAGAAATTTGTACAGCAAAGCCAAACCACACATCCCATAATAGTGGGGCTAAAGATCATACTGATTTTTAAGTGTGTCCTTTTAGGTTTGACATTTCGGTGGAAGAAACCTTGCCCTTTACTTCTTTCACATTTGTCTCCCATCATCTCAAAACCAACTTATCCTTCATGTAATTTTTCAAATATTAAGGCAACCAACCATTCCCATGAACATATCTCTTGTTAAATTTAATAATCTGTAATAATAACTGTGCAGCACATATTTAAAGACAGAAAATAAATCTTTCCCATCCAAATCAATCATCAAATGCCAGAAAAGTATTAGAAAAACTAGAACAATACAATACTTGTCAGCTGTGGTGAGTTTTGCTCATCTACCCTTCTTTAACCATGTTTTTCAACATAATTTTCTTTAACTTCCATACTGTATGAGTTAGCTGTATGTTCAGCAGTAAGTGTGGTGCCAGAGCAAAGGGTGCATGAGTTACAACAAAGTTGGACCTAAATGTTGTAGTTTATTATATTGCACAAGTCTGATGGTAGACATAAAACAAAGTAGGACATTTATTCAATTAACCTTCTGAGCCTTGTGCCTATTTTTTAGCCTTCTGCTTGAAAATTGGAAAATGGAATGAGTGTATTTCTGCAACCTATTTGAATACTTTTGGAGTCATAGTAAAGGAAACAATTGTGAGATTTGTTAAGATGTTTAAATATCAAATTGGTTATTGGTGAAGAAGAAATAAAGACGGTACATAGCACAATAGTTTCAGGCTTGCCAAAAAAAAAAAGAATATTCAGGAAAAATATGGATATCCCTTTGAAATGATGCAGCTCTAGCTCTAACTATTTTCAAGTCATAGAAAAATATGTGAACATTATCTCTGCAAAGGCCAACTCTGGTCAAGTAAAACAGAACAAAATTAGAGGTTTTAGTACAGATAGTTCAGGCCAGGTCTCCAAAATGGCCATTTTCATAAGAAGCAGGACTGGGCATCATCTGTTCTCAAAGTCCTAAACCACGGGGTTTAAAAGGTTAAAAAAGCTCATAATATGCATATTAATAGCTTAGTTACTGTTGTTTGGGGCCTAATTGGTTTATATGATTTAATGACAAAAAAAACGTAATTTTTTTCAGTTTATTTAATGTTGCTACTGCACTTCTTGTAATGTTCACTTTGAAACTCGGTGTCTCTTGGCACTAATTTGCTTTTACTGGTTAAAATTGGCACGGTAAGTTCTAACTTTGCTTGTTTTATACACCTAAAACAAACATTCATTCATGCATTTTTTACACCTACTTATTCTAATGCAAGTCACAGGAGCCTATCCAAGTAGCTACTAAGCAAGGGGCAGGGTACACCCTGGATAGATCAACAACACAAAGAGACAAGCAACCACTCAAGCACATAGGGATCATTTGGAAATGCCAGTTAACCATGGTTAACTATGGTTGCATGGGAAATGAGGTTAATAATAATGGTCACACATGGCAGAACTGCAGAACCATAAATTTATGGAACCCACAACTACCCGTGCCGTCACTGTGAGGAATTACTATTCCAACACAAAATGCACTCATACAGGGATGCTGAGCCTCAAAAGAACTCAATGGAAAATATAAACGAAAGGAAGGGCACTGAGAAAGTGCTCTGCCCGAAACGTCTGTGCTGTAAAGACAAATTGAGTGATAAGAGCGCTGTCCGTTTATATAGTCAGATTAATTAATATAGTATAATCTGACAAATGTATGCATTAAAAGAGTCAGCAATGTTCTGCCAGCATTCCTTCCTGGCTTTTGCTGCAGCAACAGTGTTGCTTTTGTTTTGGATGATGTGTTTAAATTCTTCATGTTTTTGAAGAATAATTGTCTGCTTCTCCATGGTGAAGTACTGCAGGGTTTCTCTATGTTTGCAATTGGTCAAAAGGCTGCAAACACCACCCCTTTCATGAGAGAGCGTACCGATCAAGATTGGAAAACCCTGGGTTCAATGACCAAGTTGATAACCAAGCTTAAAGGAAAACAAAACAAAACAAAAAAAACCCGTTAACATTAATGGCAAAGCATAATACAACTTGATCACTTAAGTTTAACCAAAGAAGATATGGAACAGATTTTTAATAAATGTTTTCCTCCTCTCAGGCCAGACTGACACAGGGACTCTCCTCTGTGTCAGACTGCCTATTACTCTAACAGATTGTTACACCTCACACACATTACCATTTCCCTTCTAGCCAAAATAAACTCTAGTAATGATGATAGTTAGGCTTCCTGTGTGTACCTGCAGCATATTTATGTATAAAACACAGACATTTTCCATGCTGCTGTTAAATGATCACAACCTATGAAAGAATGGCTGGAAGATAAGGAAAAATTAAATGGTTCAATGAGACTGTGCTTATTTCTTTCTGGACAAATGAGCATCCATTGCTCTTACCCCTTAATTTTCATAGTTTCTAATCTAAGGACTAAACATTGCCCTTAGTTGCTTTCAGTCTCTGTGTTCCAGATCTGATGAATTATGTCGTCTCCATGTCCCCAGTTGTTGAATTTTTGTTCTCTAATTTATATAATCTTTTCAGCCACGCAAGCAGCCGATCCTTGAAATGGCAGAATCCGTCTATTGGATAATCAAGAATACTGGCCAATAGGAATGAGCTGTTATGAGACACTGATGGTAAGACAACCTTTAAACAGAAATATTGGAACATGGTTTGATGTTATTATTGTGATTAAATGTTTTGATTAACAAAAAAGGCCAGTTTTGAGTTCATTGAGTTCAATCTATGTCATTTTTAAACAATGGAAAGTTTGGAACTTTATTAAATGTGAATGCTACCTAATTTTTAAAAAAGATAAATAGTTAATTTCTTTGAAATAAGATAAAAATAAAAGCAAATAAATGAGCTTCAGAAATTAACAAGCTTGGACAAGAAAGAGCCAGGTTCAAGTCCCTGGACTGGCAACGGTGAACCACTGTGGGCCCCTGAGCAATGCCTTTAACCCCCAATTGCACGGGAGTCTGGCCTGGCAGCCCACTGCTAGTACTGTAACTAGGATGTGTTGAATGCAGGGAAGGAAATTTCCAGCTAATTAATAAAGTAAAATAAAATAATAAGGAAAAAATTTAGGAGGGCAAGCTGACCAATTCCTGGTCCCAACTCTGGGTTGTCATTGGTTAAGCCGACTAATAAAATGGTCCATATTACTAGATATGAGAGCTGC
>JBBBVU010000020.1:8019628-8037608 GCA_037177055.1 Atherinosoma microstoma
ATATGACCTCACCTTTACATCACGACAGATGATGCATTGACCTGTCAGTACTTAAGTTAAGTTTTTGGACAGCTTTTCAAATTTGTTCCTAAAACAGTGGATCCACTAAAATATTTACAGTTTCTCCAGTAGACGATAAGTATGTCCATCAGCTAGTAAATCCATTTTTTTTTCACACTTCCTGCACTCATGAGGTGAATCTGTTGGTAAACGGGGCTGCGGTTGCCTGATAGTCTAGTCACACAACCCTCTCCGCAAGAATTTTCTGTCCACATCTTGTTTAAAATAAACTGAGTCATGCTTCTTGCGATAAAATGCCACGAGTCTTGAGCTTAATGCGTGAAAGTTTGCAGCCCTGATCATTATTAGCTGTTTGGTCTTAACAGTGTGAGCCAAGAACAAGGTTGAGCTTGTTCATAGCTCTTAACATTCCCTTCAAAATACAAGCTGATAATGTTATCAAGCCAAAGACTCATATTATCCATTATTGTTTGTGTAATATTGTTAAAAGCTCTTTTTGGATCAAAAAACTTTATGTAAAATTATAAAGAATAGATCAATTTAACTTTAGAAATATCTTAGAAAGGACATCAGATTCTGTATGACATCAGATTATGTACTGATACTCCACCATCTTAAGTTAAAGAGTGAACTGGTCCTTATGAAAAGACAGCATCCATGCTAATGACAGACTCTTCCAAACAAACAATCTCTCAGTGCCCATTACTTGTTTTGTGCTAAACTGGACTTCCACTGTATATGGAGCCATGTCAATCTCCACTCAACCACACGTGAGCAACTATAGCTGGATTGACTTAAACTTAGATTGAATACAGTCTCTATGTGCCTCTGTTATTTCTGTGGGAGGGAGCTGGGTAGAGAGTCGGGCCATTCCAGTACCATTTCCAGTGGCAATCATTGAACGCTGGTCCCCTCAGAGTTCAGGAGGCTCTGAAATGCTTAGAGCTCCTTGCGTGTTCAAGTAAGGTCTGAGGCCCCTCCAAGGGTCAACACACTGTTACATCACAAAAGCTGGATTCATGGATGCTTGCTCTGAGGTCTGGAGGAGGAGGAGAAAGGCAAAGTGCTGCTTCTCTTGTGCTCTTTGTCACTTTTACAAGACCGTCTGATCAAGCTATTTTCTGAGTCTTTTTTCTTGTCCCTCTAATCTCTTATTTGCTTTCTTTGCAATAAGTATAAATATCTTTATTTTATTCTTACAGTCATTCTAATTTTGTTGGTATTGTCTCCTCCTTTTCTGTCTCCTCATTTGGAGCACAACACTCCCTTTCACTGTTCTGCCTTCAATTTTTCCTGGATCCAGGTAAATGAAGGCTCTGGGAAAGAGCAAGGTGATTATGGCCATTGCATGCCCTCCTCAAAGATGCACACACTCTTTCTCAGAAGTGAGAGTGGAGGAAGATGTGTTTATTATTGAATAACCAACATCATCATCACACTTGTCAAATGTAGAATTCTGGCCTGAAAACATCAGAATCTTCTTTGAATGCTTTATTTAGGAAGACCTAACCATCTGGCATATGTATGTAGAAAATTATTGGAAGATAAATTTTTTTTATCAATAAATTTGCATTTTTATTTTTGAAAATGTTTCAGCACTTGAACAAATGTTCCTGAGATTCTTAAGAGTCATGCATCCATGAAGTAACAACGCTACCTCTGGTGGTTGCATGGGCCCAACGCATGCTGCAGAATTAGCTGATTCACAGAAGGTTTTGGATTTGGATCATTCAGGAAAACATACTGACACACTATATCATGAACAGCAACCAAGAAAAAAAAATCATCATCAGGTGTAACAGAATACATATGACCTTAGAAACAGCCAGCAAAAACTTACAATGTTTCTACAACAAGAGCTGACAAAACAAATCCAATCCCTTAATGCCCCTTTACACGGAGAGGGCTTGTTACTGAAAGTCTAATAGTCAAGGGACAGAGAGAAAATTAGTAGCTAGCTACACCCTACTATACTTTTCTTTGAGCATATACAATAATTAACTTTATATATACGTTCCCAAACCCAATCCTTAGCCATCCCCAGCTGTGTATTTTTAGAGCCAGTAACCAGGCTGAAGCCACTGTCATTTCCCAACAAGGATTCAGTCGTATGCAGCCTTGTCTCATATGAAGCCTCCTGACTTTAAACCACCACACTTGTCCCAGTAAACCAAACCTTAATGACAGGCCTGTCTAAAGTTGGAGTCTGTAAAAATGCCTCTGGGCACTTCTATTTGTCTGTGTCTATTTCCTATATCTTCTGCTCAGCGTTTATGAGCACTTTTCTTTTATATTTGTGGATTTTTGCTTCCGGTTATGGGAGAAAACGTTATTTCAGCTGTTAAAAAAAAGCAAAACGAAAAACAAACTCTAAGACATTCGGCTTCAATGTTTCTGGCTACTACAACTGAAATAAAAGATAAGTGTGCAGTTTACAAGTTTCGATTTCAATCCTTCCTACTCTCAGAGGCTGACAGGGGCCAGTGGGGCCCTGTTTTTCTTTTTTTCCCCTCCTATTTTTTCAGTGCCGATTTTGAATGGAGCCTTTTTACAAAACTCATTAATATCATCGAACAGTCACACCTATATTCGCTAGCTGAACTTCCTGCAGAAATCCAAACAGAGCAGAAAGAGACAGATGGACTTTTGAGAATTCCCCAAGTTTGCCTTCCACTAGAACAGCAGGTCTGTGTAGAATCAGGGCCCTGCTCTATGAAGGGTGCTCACTAAGGCATCACTGTGACTCGTTTCACTGAAAACATCCATCAAAAGGCTTCATTTAACCAGAGATGAAAGGTAAGCCTTTTAACTCCTTCCTCTATCCTAAGCCTGGCCTGTTGACTTTCTCATCTTGTTTACGTTCAGATGCATAAACATGGAAAGCACCTCTGAGGCTCCTTCCTTCATGATTAGTGATAGTCTGCCTGAACTTCTCATATTTTCTACATGAAGAAAAACATGGCTGCCGCACTGAATCAAATGCTTCCTCTGTTTAGCACAGAGTACTCCTCATTATAACATGGATGTTCGCAAGTGCCCATACAGTATGTCGCAAACAGCAGCATCACTCTTAAAAGCAGCTGAAAATTTGCTCGTCTGCTTGGCCGCGGGGCCTGTGTGATGTAAATTTGGTTATCCTTACCACTCTGCAAAGTTCCACCAGGCCCCTCTGAAGCCAGCAGCCTAAATATTTATAACCATGCTGACTGAGCGTAGGCCTGGATCAAAGTCAATTCAGAAAACCAACATGGACACTTGTTTTGTGGAAAGGGTTTGCAGGAGGATTGCAATTATCCACACCTCCACAATATACTGTAGACGTGCTTACATGCCAAAACCTGGGAAGCACTGGCACAGCTAACCCAAACGGTGGAATGTGTGGAACCACATGTGTTTCTTCAGAATCTGTTGGTTTGTGTGTGAGCACCTGGAAACCACGCACCCCATCCAGTCATCTGCACAGTACTTCATTCAGAGGACATCTGCATAAGCTTCAATTTTCATGTCAAAGTTTGCTTGAAAATACCCATAATTCAAAGTAATGTATGACTGCAGGATGAGTTTTGTGACTGGTGGTATCTGAAAAGTTTTGTTTGTTTTCCTGTGAGTACCCTGATGGTATGACATTTTTCAGTGTGACTGTAATATTTAAAACATATCAAGAGATGTTTTCATTTCTGTCATTTCTAACATACAACTCGCTGGTCATACTCACATTATCCCACCCTTGCTACATGCCAATCAATTGACAGCAGGGCAGAATGTGCAGCTGAAAGTTGCAGCAGTTGAAATGCTACTATAAAAGTTCCTTATCTGCTGGTGTAATACATCAACAGAATCAGTTGAAATTAGCTGTAATGCACCTCCTGATTGGTTGCTAACCCCCCCCCCCAAAAAAAAAAAACAGATTGAGGAATGAAAGTGAGCACAAATGTTGGGAAGAATGACTGTAGTCGAAGAGAGCAACCAAAACAGTTGTGAGACTGTACTCACATAATCTTTCCAAAGTGTTGAAGTAGCTGACAAAAAAGCTGCGGTTTGGATCAAAATATGATGAATGATGAACAAAAATGATGAACAACAGCTTTTTTGAAATATGCAAACTTTGTTGTTGGTTGCTGAATACCAAAAGAGTATACATTTCTACTTTGTTTAATCAGCTAAAAAGGTATCATCCCAATTAAGCAGAAAGCATGAACAGCAGGTGGATGCAACTTAGTGCACCACTCCACATCAAACAGAAAAAAAACATTATCTCATCATTTCTGTCTCCTACCCCATATGAAAAGCATTCAGAGTGAAGCAAAGCTATTTCACCAGCACTGAACTCTGTTTTAAAGTTGAGTTATAAATGTTTTATCTTGGAAGTACTGGCCCTTATGCTGGTGCACTTGCAATCATTTAAAAACCTACCCCATTTATTGTTTTAGAGGATTTTTAAAGCAACACTCCAGCAACTGGAAATCAACACACTGGTCATTGTGAAGATACACCATAGTGGATTAAGCAAAGAAAGAACATAATTGATGAAGGAAAAGGACAGAAAGCGACAGAGCAAGAAATAAGACAAGAACCAACATATGACTGACTTTTATTGGCATGAGAGAGCTCAGAGAAGAGACAGGAGGCAAGATAGATGCCAAAATAGCCTTTGTTAGGATGCACCAAAGTGGGAAAATCTGCCAAACTTCTGTAGTGCCACTTTAATGGATGATTAGGTTGCATATCCAAGTAGAATATCCACAAGTATCAGCCATACCCTTCTTTCTTGTTTTATTTCTTCTGTCAAACACCAAAAACTGGATAAACACTTTTTTTCTTTATTTATTTGTAAAATGTAACAACAAATAGTTTTGGTACTGCAAGATCATTGAATCTCAGGATACCTAAGATGACTAAAAATAGCATGATCAGCTACAGACTGTTAGAGATTTGGTAGTTGGAGATTTGGTAATAAAACAGTTACAGAATACTGTACGTCACAGTCATAGGATTCAAAACTTTCTGGGTGGTGCCTGTTTTGCCAATTAAAAGACTACATTGAAGCTGCCACAGAGTTAGAAGGAATGTATGTGGGTGTGTTCTATGCTGTATATTCAGTACAAAAAAAAAACTAAACTGCAAACATGCAATACATCAAAGGAAACTGCTCCTCATCTACAGAGCACACAGAACACTGCGCATAAACACACCCAGCAACAAACTGGAAGAACTTGACTTTAACATCAAAGCCACAGTGATTAGAAAGGAAATATAGATGAAGGTATTTACAGCAAAATGTGATCCCAAATATGAGATTACTTTGATTTTAATGCAGAAATATCCATATTACTTGTGGGTGCAAGTCTCTTCATTATATTTTCATAAAAAATATATTGAGAACATTGTTGATGTCAATAAAGTAATCTACACCATAGCAACAATAGGTTGTGACAATCCATTCAGAAGTTAATGTCGCTTTTCAGTCTTACCTGAAATGGTGGACCAAACAGATTGGCTGATTGACAGACATTAAAAGAAAAACATTTTTTAAAGGGATAGTTTGTCTTATGCATAATCAAGATTTAAGTGGACAACTAAGCTCTGGTTCAAAGAAAGCAGCATAAAAGTAAGGGACAGAAAATTCATGTAAGGGAAGAGAAAGTCTGACAAGTTGTAGCTTTCTAAACGAAACAAACAATTTTAACAGACCTGCATGTTTGAAAAAGTTATTTTCAGTGTATTCAAATGTGTCAAATAGTCCTCCTAAACAATCAGCAGTATTATGACAAATTAGTCATGATACAATGTTGCCTCAGTAGCCATTTGATCACATGGGTGTAAAATTTTCTGGGAAATACAACATGCTCATGCTGAACCCGTCACAGACCAAAATCTAAGATACAGTGTCTGTAATGGATCACACACTTTGTAGATACTAGCTGAAAAGTAATTGCCAGAGTTAACCGTGTTCAGCGATTTTCAATCCTTAAGAAGGGCCAAAAGCAGTGGATCCTATATTTCAGCTTTTATCGTGATAATTGTACGGACATTGCCAAGTTTAGTGTGTTGTCACAACTAAAATGATCTTTGTGAGTAAAGTCTTTATTGAGCCCCTTGAAGAAATGAAAAATATGTATGAGATGCAGGGATGAAGACAGTTTGACCAGACAACAGAGATACACACCCAACATTCTTCACATAGCAGCTGAGCAGTGAAGAGTGGACCAAGCAACAACATTCAACCCTAAAAACATCTTTGGAGTTACGAGAAACAGAACCTGCTCACAGAGCCAATGTCATGTAAGTGGATGTTAACTTCTTAGCATCATTATACTGTACGGGGGTGCAGACATGTTAAAGACTGAGAAAGACAGCAGTGAAGGCAGAGGAGCATCTTCTGGACTTAAAAGAAAAATGGAGGGTTTGCATGATACAGTATTCTCTAAACCAGCAAACTGGTACCTGATTCAACAGACAGGATAATTCGGTACCACAAAAGCAGTCATATAGCGTAGTGCACAATGTAAGAGGTATCATTACAGAATAGTTGCTTCTCTTTCTTAATATGAGACAATAAGAGTCTCATTTTAGCAGACATGTTTTTATGTCTCAAGCTACATCGACTGGAAGTTCCTTCAAATAAAAATGAACGTTATACGACTCTCAATAAAAGAAAATTACAAATGCAAGAAAAATTTCAAGTTTCAAGGACTGAGAGCAATAAAAAGTATAATAAGATCTGCCTTGATATAATTCACAGATAAAAGACATCATAAAACCGGACTCTGACCAGCAGAAGTTGCAACGAATGTTGCAATGAAACTTCTGCCTACAGCCCTCACATAAAAAGCAGCTTACTGCAGGGTGTCTCACGTATGACTGGTTGGAAGTACTCACTAAAACAAAACCCTATTCAGGCCAGATTAAGATCACTTTCTGAAGGAGGACAACGGGACCACTGATCTGGGGCCAGGGGAAATAGAGAAGGTTGCTTTGCTGATTTTAACGTGAGATACACCTCCCTCCACACAAGCGCTGCAGCGCTGCAACTAAAGCCAACATTGTACACACTTAAGGTAAATCTTTAATCCACAGGCATCTAATGAGAATATCAACTGGTTGTGCTACACTTGTATAAGATGAATATAGTTAGCTCCTGAGAACAATTCTAGAGCATTTAAAAAAGGATTTTAATTCATTACAGGGCATCCAAGTGCACTTTATAAGATATCAAACTTGTAATTTACTTATTCATTGTCTTCCTTTTATCATCCCCTGCACTTCCTTAACAATGTACAATCAAGCACACAACAAACACAACAAACACAACACAACTGGCTGACAAGCAATATAAGGATGTTTTGAGATGTTGACAATTCACATGTGGCTTTTTTAAGTGAGGTGGTAACCACACTGTCACGCTGTCAATGATTTGTTACATGTTGAAGCACCAACATCCACCGGACCTGCCTAGGGCCAAAAACAATCAAGGATAGATCTGTAGGATGCATGTAGCTCCAAACACAAAAATAGTATAAATCTCTGGCCAGTGCAGGATTGAATGCCTAAACCTCAACCATAACCACAAGTGTTAGGTTTGATATAAATATTCTACATACATACTTAAGTAAGGCTTTCTTTGGCTGTGTCACAGATTTTGGATGTTGATAATCCATCAGTTTACTGTGCGCTTCTGAGGAGGAAGCTGTAATGAGATGTGTTGGTTTTATTGGACACTCATATTTTATAATGACTATTATTACAAGACAAGCCTGTCTGTAAAACACATGCTCACTCTTTCCTGTCCAGTGTGACCAAGTAGCATTAGCTCTTTTAAAAACTTAGCATTATACTCCTCCAGTTGAATGTACCAGTGATCAAACTATTTTGTGCCTATATATATTTATTTATTTATTTTTTCTTTGCTAGATTTGATTCCTGGAATGACACAATACACATTGGAACCTTTTTTGTAGTTCCCATAACTATTTGAGGAAGTCTTACTTTTGTTGTTTTGTTTTTTACTAAATCCCCTTGAAAATATGCTGTCCTTTAGGGAGCGCCTTATTCCCATAATCCTCAGACAGTCTTGAGAACCACTTGTTCCAAATGTGCCTTTAAAGGGACATTTCAGTGTTTGATTATTGAAGCCAAAAAAAGCATTTTCAGATCTCACTGATATTTATTTTTATGGTTTGACTTTGATGTCAATTTTAAAGGTTTGGGTTTGTGGTTATGTACACATTTCTTATTTATTTATCTATTTATTTTATAGTAGAGCAAGAGCATTAACTTATACTGTCAGTGAACTGTATATTTTATTACTCTCAGTATTTGCTCCCAAGGTAGTAGGAGGCTGGAGCCAATTCCAGCAGAAATTGAATGATGTAGACCCTGGACAGTCCATTACAGGGCTTATACAGAGCAAAAAGCACCCGTGCTGTAATAGGCCATCAATTTAGAATTCCCAATTAGTCTAACAAAAATGGTATTTTGCATGGGTACTTATGTCCAGGCAGAAAATCTACACAGCTATAGAATATCACTGGCTTGTTATTATGCTTAGCACTACATCAGTAATACTGATGTTAACTAAAACATCTTGAATTTGATGAATGGTGGTCTATTTAAGAGTTTGCACATGCCGTCTTCATTTGGCAGTGAAAATTTGAGACAAAGTAAAGGAGAAGATTCTGTTGCCAAGCAATTCTACAGATGTAGTACAAGCCTCTAATAACATGTGATATGATATGCTCCATTACAGACCGAGTCTCCACCCAACACTGCTTCTGACAAGGAGGAGAAAGGAACGTTTTGACAAATGACTCAGTTCTTCAGTATACTTTGACAAGCCCAACCCATTACAGCCAGCAGTACCAGTAGCAATTATGTATTCCTTTTGAATTGACAGACCTCAAGCATTACTACAAGAAAATGAGGCCAATCATATGCTGGCGTCTTGGATGTGTAAAAGAAAAAAGGAGATGACTAGATTCTATAAGTTCATGTTTTCTTTAAACAATGGCAAACATTTTCAGAAACATTGTTTTTAAGGGAAGAGAAAATTTGGACATGAAAATGAATGAAAAAGCAATAGAAGAAGTACATCTCTAAACATTTTTTAGTTTTTTTTTTGCTTATTATTATGTGTATTGGAAAATAAACAAGTTTAGACAGATATATGGAATGCTTAAAGACATTCTAAGAACAATGAGAAAAGATGTCCTAAGCCTAATACAGAACTAGGAGACTCTTTCAAACTGGAGGAAAAAAACACTGAACAGAAAGACATGCAGATATAGACAATAAATACAGAGAAAGTGACAATCACAGCAGAAACTCAAGGTTAAATCCACAACTTCAGAAGTAACACTAGGAAACAGTTGGGAAACTTTATAGTCTGAAAATGTCAACTGAAAGTAAAACAGGACTCTAAAGTCAAGGGTCATTGGTCTTTACATCATCACCAGTTATGCAATATTCATTTTTGTCTCTATAAAATGGGATGCATTGCAGATTAAGAGGCATGCCGTGAAGATATCTCGTTGCATCCAAAGATGGTGGCTATATTTTCCCCATTCTACATCTTGTCTTGACTTTATGTTGCACAGAGGTGAGATCTAAGAATTTTGGTTTATTAACAAAAACCAAAAAAAAAAACACTTGTTCATTTTTTCTTAAGAAAGATATTTGATACTATAAAAGTCTTTAGCAGTGCTCATGCTCAATTGCTAAATGTGACATAAAGAAATGCAACTAAGTCTTTCATGTTTAATACACGTAATTTCGTCCAGATAGAATTCTTTTTTTGGAAAAAGAAAAAAAGTCAAGTTAAATCTATAGAATCGAAAATTAAAACACAAAAAGTCAAAAGCAGCTGCAACCAGAGGCACAAACTTTTGGCTTGGCCAAGTTTCCAAAACCTCAAAGGGCAGATTATGGAGTTTTAAAAAAGGGAAAGGAGCAGAAACCACAGATGTTGTCAAAAAACAGGCTTTATCCTTGAGGTTACAGCTTCTACGTAAATGAACGTATGCAGGAGGACCACATGAATACTGAGACTCAGCTCTGAACAGCAACCTCGCAACAATCTATCAGGATTGTACACAAATAAAAATAAACACTGTATGTTTCTTGTGCATGACATATATGCACATACAAGTTGAAATACAATTATTTCTTTCATCAGTGACATTAACTCCCACTGACCATCCCCTCAAATCAGCAGCTGTGGCCATGGAGTCCCAGGCTTCTTTCTTCAGTGTAAACACACTAAATAAAACAGTCTTCTCTGGTTTGATGAGTCCCTCTCTCTCTTTAGAGATGCTTCCCTTTGAGGAGAGCTATTCATTAGAGCACACCACCCACATGCAGTGTACCGACCCCTCAACCTCACATTAACAATCTCTACGTGGAGTCTTGTAATTGCATATGTATGGATGGATGTGTGTGTGTGCATTCACTTAGGTCTACATGTGGTTTGGGGGGGATGATGGATTTTCCCACTCTGCTGACCCTGTTTCCACTTTCTCTTGGAAAATCCTACCAAACCTCAGCAGAACTGTAAGCAAGTAGTTTATATTGAGGAGCTCGAAAGAAGACTGACTGCACTCACATGATTCTGGCAACTTTTAAAGTAGAACAGTAGCAACAACAACAAAAAAACATGCACGTTAAAGCTTCTGGTTTTCTGTGCTTTTAGGTATTGTAATACTGTGTTAGCTGGGGCTCCGGACCTTATCTTGAAGTATAAATGTGTAAATATGTAAGTTTTTAAACTGAGTCTTAGTTGATGTCAGTGTAAGATCTATGTTTACATATTTCACTTTCTGTCAAGAAAGAGACTAAAAAATACTAAATCCAAATTTTTGGATTGGGCAGCCTAATTCTAGGCTATTTCCTCTTGTGCATGTGCCGACTAATATATATTGTCACATATCATTAGGTCCTCTTTTCAAAACAAGCTTTGGAGTTCAAACTGTCCAAACTGGAGCAGAAATGTAGGAATATAGCTTTCTCTTAGTACTCAAATATTAAACATAACTTTGAATAAAATTTTCTTTTTTAATTCTCTCGACATTATACACATCATCAAAGGCAGGTTTCCTCCCTCTGTCTTTGGCAAGCCTTTAGCTGTCTTAAGTTTTTGTTGTTTGTTGGTCTTTCTTTCTTTAGTTTTAGTACTCAACGCATAAAATGAAGCTCAGTCAGTTTCAGATCAGGTGATGGTCTCAGGCATTATAAAACATTCCTTCTCTTTGCCTCCAAAAACTCCATGGTTGCTCTCACCGTATGTTTTGGGTCACTGTGCATCTGCTCTGTGAATCCTCGTCCAATCAGCATTGCTGCATTTGACTGAATCTGAGCAGGGGGTATATTCCTGCACTACACTGTATTTGGGCACATCATTGCTAAATCCCGACAACAGAGATAATCTGGAAATAATAATTTCTGATCAGCCTAATTTACTTGTATTGAGTGATGACTCCTATATATGTACCAGATTAGTCCAAAGGAAAATCCCATCTGCAGGTCAGACTCTTGTCAAGAAGAAATAAGCTCTGTCATGCTACTGTCTTGAGTTAACATCTGAGAGGAATGGTTGATCTGTGATTACTAAACAGCTAAAATACTGTAGATATAATCATTCTTTCTCCAAGCATTTCCATTGTGTGGATTATCTCCAAGTAATAAGGTGTTGCAAAGTAAAGGAGAGGCAGAAATAATGTCAAGGCTGAAATATCATGTGCTGGATTATTCTTAAACTTTTGTGTTGTGGTGTTGATCTTAACTTGATATGTTGAGTCTTTAGATGCTTCCTCGTCAGCTTTTCTCCACCATTAACAACCAGCATAAAGCCAGAAAATTGTTGAAAATCAAACAAGTGAGATTTTAGCAACTATAACATGACAACAATGCACTACACAAGCATCATGGGGCAGGTTGTTGAGTAATAGTCAGACAGAAAAACCAGTGATCACGGTGTGTTTAATGGTGTTTAGCCTGTGGATGGAACATGTTGATGTTAATTAGTTCTGATTAGTCCTGCAGAGAAATCTGGGTTCATGTTGATAATATCTCCATCAAATTATTGCTGTAACTGATCATCAGCCAAGATGACTATATACATGCAGTGATGTTATTTTCTGAAAAATGTTGCCTGATGCAGAGAGACAGACAGCCAGGAAAAGCTCTGCCGACACAATGGAACCTTGCCAAGGTGGAGTCGAGTGTTTCAGTGTGAACCACTGGCAAGAATACAGGAAAGAGGAAGGTTGTAGAACACCCACATATTTTGTTTGGTCAGCTCATTGTGCTGGGACAGAGGCCAAAATCTCCTTTGTGGAGTTTAAAGAGAGGCTTGAGCAACATTTACAGGACATAAAATTGCAGTTGGTTCATATATTTGAGTTTTAAAAACTGGCTGATAGTGAAAATATAAATATTTCTCACTGAGAAAGTAAGTGTTCCCTAAAAGTGCAAAGCTTTTCTGTTGAAACTTTGTGTTAAAGTACACAAAAAAGATATACTGGTTGGAAGTATGCTGCTGTGCCCCATACTGGCCACTAGATGTCCTCCTTAACACAGAAGGAATACTTAGTTCAGGCCCAGTGGCCTATAGGGTTAGTATATTCCTGAAAGGCTGGTTGAAATGAATGAAAAAATGAATGAACAATTATATGTTTGGAAAGTCAATGAAACAATCACACAGAGATTAAAAAATCATTTTAAAAAAACATATATTCTAGCAACTACATTAAATGTATCAGACAAACTAATCACAGGGACAAAAGTCTCCAATAACTGCTTAAAAAAATAGAAAAAACAGAAAGAGAGTGAGAGAAAATTACAAGTTTAGACATAAAATTTCACCATAAATACATTATTAAAAGTTCCTCCCATCTCTCATTTAATTTCCATCCACCTGACTGCAAAGACGACACCAGTTTCAGCAAAACCTCTTAAAAGATATCTTAGTTCCTAAAATGTGTGATCGCATTTACCATTACCATTTACTGTATCAGATTATTCCACAGAAGCATCCCAGTCTGTAAACTGAATTAAAAGTAAATGTTTCCTTTATTATTTTGCACCAAACAGAAGAGATGTGAAAAGAGGGTAAAGGAGCAAAGAATGTAAAAGGAGAGAATGACCACAAAGAGGAAGATTCAACAAAAACCACGCTCAAAATTAACTTAAATAGTTTCAAAACCACCGTAAAGACAAACAATAGCAGTCCAAGACTGCATTCTCAATGTTAAAAAAAAAACTGGAGACAAATCCAGATCTGCATCAAAAGACAATCATTTCTCAATTGGATCTTCTTTCTTCTGGTAATATTTGAATGCAAGCCCATCCTTTTTAACATTTTGAATTATTCTGCAAACAAACTAACTATATCACTTCACAGAAATAACAAAATAACCACAAAGAGACTCAAAACACATTCTCATCTTCTGAAGTGGATTTGGCTTTAACAAGTTTGTCCTAATGTTCTGTCTCGCCAAAGAACTGATGTGAAAAATAACATTTCCTGACAATCCATCAGCTTGATGTGAGCCAAATTGTCTTTAAAGCCATAATTTCATAGATAGTTAAACGTTAAACTCTCCCTGAAGAATGGAGCCCATCTCACCTAGTTCATGAACAAATCACAACCATGTCTTCAGATTGATTCTTTATGTTTGTAATATTATTTTGGCACAAATATCATATTTGGGTGAGATACCTTCCATTAGGTTTTAACCAAGAAGGGTTTAGATATTATAATTTGTCCTTTACTGCAGTCTTTTTGTTCCTTTAAACAAAAAAACCTCACATACCACTGGTGTTAATTATTGGTGCCTGATTAGACCACCTCTCATGACTGTATGACCACGTATAGACTGTGCATTATTCATGCTCCATGACTCACACACTTGTTATTTTGCAGAACCAGAAAGAGCAAGACATAATCTTCTCAGCATGCTTTACCCACACATTTTAAATTATCAAAGCAGGCAAAGCACACTAATATATCCATAAAATGTTCAACTGTCCCAGTGAACAGTGAGAATTTGAGTATGAACAATACCAAGAAAATACCAAAATGTAATCTCACACAGCCACTTAAAATGATTTAAATTTGATCATTTTGTTAATGTTCATCAGCCTTGAGGTCCAGCTGAGAGACATACACGAGAGACACAAAGATTGGAAACAATTTTTAATGCAATACAATCCAGTAAGACATGACCACCTACATCATAAATGACCTACATAACCTACAAATATCACATTTTGACAATGAAACAAACACATAAACGCTTTTGAAAGAAGAATTTATGGCCAAACTGTTATGATGAATATTTGTTCGTGTGGAAGCTTCAAGCTGTTACAGATAGATGTAGAAAGCTTAGGTCACTACTTTTTGTAGCAAAGTTAGCCTCAAGATGTTCACATCAGCAAAAGAAAGACAAGTTACATTTAGACTGTGATCATTTTAAAGAATCACAAGTACAGTTAATAATACTGATAATATTCTTCTTGTTTTTTCTTGTCATTCTCAGAAAAAGGTTTCAAGAAAAAAATTATTATTCCTTTTGGGAAAACAACTTATCATAATACATTTTTTAAATTTGGTATCCATAAGTTTATTATACACAATCAAATAACTTTTACTTTTGATTAAACTTTGTTAATAAATGTGTTTGTGAGAGAGTCGAAACTAGATGAATCTAAAAAAAACATAAGAATTTGTGTTTTAGAAGAAATTTCTTGAATTTGAAAAATTTGATGTAAAAAAAAAAGAACATGATTGATTGCTGAGACTGGACTCTAAAAAAGAGATTAAATATAGCTCACAAGGCCAACTATTGACTCTCAACTATCAACTATGCAATTAAATGTTTCCCTGTGAGTTGAGGAAGGATAGTTTATGTAAGTTTATCATAGTATGTATAAATCTTGCACATCACCAGGCTATAGTAAGTTTTAAAAAGTGAGCACCTTCTACCTTTCTGTCCCAAGTCTATCCACACTCTTTCTAACTCACGACTCCCAATTCCCGCTGAGCAAAACAGATGGTGGTAGCAGCAGGCGTTGTAGTGGATATGTTTCTCTCCTGAGAACCTGGCACTGTGAGTTGGTGCAACACCAGCCCTCTGAGCACAGAGACCCACAAAAACATCAACTGGCACAGGAGCCAGGACTGCTGTAGATGCTACGTATACTTTTCGGACCACATCCTGAGACAGAACATAAGCAGTTCCATCACAGTAATCAGGAAGGTACTTGTTGGAGTAGAGAGCTGGTAGCAGATAACCAGGACTGTTGGGGTCCCTGTTGGGGGAGTCTCTCTGGATCACCCTACCTACGTACAGGTCTTCAGGGTGCCTGTGTAGCCCCAGCAGATAGCTTCCAATGGCAGGGAGGTTGACAAACACATTCTCTTTGGTCAGCAGAACAAAGCGTGCAAGAGGACAGAAGGTGATCACCCAGCGCAGAGCCAACACTGTCCTCTCAGTCGGGCCATGGAGGGTCGACTCTTCTGCAGCATGACCCTGGATCATGTCTCCATAAAGTTCAGACTCTCTCATTATGTCATCCTGAGGAGCAGAATTTGGAGTCGATCCTAAAAAGAAGAGTATCTTCACTGGAAAGCCTTGGATTAATGTTTGGTTTGCCCATGTTCTCCTGATTGCATCTCTTTGGGTAAAATTAGCTGGAGAGCTGAAGACCAGAGCAAGGAGGAAGAGGTCAGAGTTTCTGCAGGCATCAGGGTTGGGGATAGGGTATGCCTGGGAGATATTCTCCCTGGAGTTGCTTAGGTCTAGTTTCCGCGCTTTCTCCCTCACACCTACAACCATGACATCAGTGTAAACCCCAGGCGTGGGCTGCAGGAGGTATTCCTCGACAAAATCTGCTCCAAACAGCAAGGCATGGAAGAGCAGCACATTGAAGAGGAGGAAACACCACTGGTGAGAGCGCAGCTTGCACAGAGAGCACTGAAATATTAGAGAAAAAAGAAAGCGAGAGAGTGAAATATCATAAATACAGCTGATCGAATTCAAATTAAAATTCATAAGCCACAAAGGACCAGCTCTGTACCTGCATGACAGCTGTTTCAGTCACCTTCTTTTTCATCTGGTAAATAGCTGCAGGTGATGAGCGAACATGCTGCTGTGGACGGCTCCACAACAATAACAGATGACAGACAGGGTTTCCACTTTCACGAAACCCTAGTAGCATGTAACTCTGCACCCAATCACCAAGTCAGGTCCTCATTAAGAGGAGTGTATTCTGCATTGTCCATTCAAAATTAATGACATGTAGAAGGAGAAGCTGAGCCAATCCAAAACAGCACTGTAGAGTCTTCTCCAGATTTCCCTTAAATACATTAAATTACAAGAACAGACATTCTTAGACTTACTTATCTTCAATGTAATAATGTTTCCCATCTGACAAACATATTCAAGATGTTTTCTGTGACACTATAAAGTCTAGAAAAACTGAACACTCTTGCCCAATGTTGGCGTAACTCTCCTTGCAAAAGAGATTTGGTAAGTCAAATTGGTTGAGATTTTCTGATAGTTCATTTCAGGTGACTCCACAGATGGATCACGCCAGAACGCTGGCATTTTTTTCCTCTTTTGGATTTATGTCATGCTGAGACCAGACAAAATCTTTTTTTTTCTTCAGCTTATTTGCAGACTCTTCAAAGTTTTTGGTCAATATTGATGAGTATCTGGAGTGTTTTGTGATTCCTACCAAATAAACCAAAGCCTTATATCAAAGTAAAGAAAAAACAGCCCAAAACTCTGATACTGCAAGACCCATGCTTATCTTGTTTTTGGACCAAAACCTTTTGGAATGATGACCAAAATGACCAAACTCTTATCTGACATCTGAAGACTTTCATATTATTTTTGGAAGATTTGATCTATCTTTTAATCTAGGCTATCTCTATCTTTTTTTGATTTTATGGACAATAAACAAAAGAAAAGAAAGAAGTTGTTTATGGTAACCTCCAAATTTAAATCGAAACATATAGTATCTATAGTGCATCACTCTTTCTGGTTATGACATTGACTATCCAATTGGAGAAGTTATGTTTCACACATTTAAACCCAGAAAGAAAGAGTAGGTAGGGAGAGAAGTTTGGTAGGACAGGGAGTGTGCACAGCAGGGTGGCCAATAAGGAAGGCTGTACATCAAGATTAGATTTTAGGAGCAACCAGGATAGTAAGTTAGTAAAATTGTCTCAAGGACTGGTCAAAAGCCAAATGCATTAAAATTCATTATCTGAGCTTAGGTCTGAAGCTTTGCAAAGACACCGTGGGAACCTGGCCAAGTTGCAGCAGAGTTTGATGGTCTGAAAATATATGTGAATCACAGATGCAAGGTTTAAAACCATATACTGGCAGACAGGAGAAAAGCTACACCTGACATAGATTCACCGTGTTCATCTAATGTTTAAAAAATGGGAATTCATCAAACCATGATAACAATATTTATTGCAATTTCAGCTGTTTACTTCAATTTGTAGTCCAGTGTGTTGGTTTGATTTAAGCAGGAGCTGTTCTTTTGTTTACTATCAAGCTAAGATCCAAATTAAACTTCAAAATAAGCAACTTACAAAAGTTTAACAGAGATCATATTACTGTAATCCTACAAGCAAACTAATTATAAGCAATTATTTATGACTGTTTATTTACGAAGCTAGCGAGAAGTTCATATATCAATAGAAACAATGAAGGGCAAAAAGATGCAGAATATATCTAAGTCGGATACAAAGAAAGTCATCAAGACATCTGCAGACACTAATGAGAATTAGATGGTTGATGATAAAGTTGCAAAACCTTAAATCAGAACCGATTCTGATGTCCCACCATATTCAATATCAATTTTGTGGCTTATGAGAGATGAGATGAGATGAGATGAGATGAGATGAGATGAGATGAGATGAGATGAGATGAGATGAGATGAGATGAGATGA
>JBBBVU010000020.1:8046464-8059025 GCA_037177055.1 Atherinosoma microstoma
TCAGGGCGCTTAACAGACAATCAGTTTGAGCCAATCTGATTGTCATTCATTGATTCATACGAACCAATTCATAACAATTCATAACAAATAGCCTTTAAGAATGACCAACAGGAAGCACAAAGTAGGAAGGGACTAAATGAATTAAAAGCAATTACATAAAGCAAACTGACTGATGTAGAGCTACAATCAAAGCAAATTATATCGTAAAGTAAAAAGCTGAAAGGACTCAGAGCCTCCAACAGATGGAGCTCATCTTTCTTGCTCCTGAACAAGAGTTGAGTGATAATTCAACAGTTATGTTCATTGCTGCAGACCTGTTTCTCTCTGCATCTCCCACAATATTTCCCTTTTAGACGCTGTCAGCTTGATTGTATGCTGCCAGACAAATAATTCCATGTGCATGTGCTTAGTTTGTCAGTTTAAATAGTTCATAAGGCATCTTTCACTTTCCCCGCAGCCGTTGTTTGCGTAGGCTGAGAAAAAGAAGAACAAAAAATCCCCACCAAGATGCACCTGTATAGGTGAGACACAAGTACTGGAAGGGATCACTTTCTTTTTTCTCAAGAGCCCACTCCTGTCTGGCAGGTCGCCTTCCGATGCAATTAACCCAGGAAGACGACTTCGTAAAGGGGGACTCAACGCCGACCACCGCAGCTCTCCAGTCCGACGGAAGCGCCGGATCTCCGGCCAAAATGTGCAGTGAATGCTACGTGAACCAGACATTTGTGAACGACGATGGGACCGTGAACGATCAGAAGCCACGGTAAACACACAACTTCCCCCCACCCCCCCTGCATATTATGTCAATTTGTTTTGTACATTTGGTGTTTCTAACAGTTTTCTTTGGAATAATAACTTTTATGTTTTCTAGACATGGTTTCTTGTGTAATAAAAATAGGGGAAAATGAAAATGTAAAAATATCTTAAATTTGGATCATTTTCATTGTACAGTGGGTGAACATGTAGATTTCCCCATGTTTGTTTTTCATTCATACAACCTCTCTTGTCAGCACTCAGCTGTTCTGACCTGCTGTCTAAACATAGCTTACAGATAACATCTTGCCTACAGTGAATATTATTACAATATCAATACTAAATAGGTACAGTCAGTCTATATTGCAGCTGAAAACCTCTCATTTGTTACATTTGGGTAACTTTTGAACCAAAAGAGTTTAGAGACGTTAAAAAGATAAATTAAAGACACGTCCATATGAGCTCAAAAGGCAACTTTTCACTCAGCAACCCTACTGTGCTTTCTTCATTTGTATTTCTAAATGAGTCATAAGCTCTGGTGAGATCTGAATGCTGCTCTTTGCTGTTGTGTTTGGTTTAGTTGGATTTCAAACAACCACAAGGGAAATAAATCCATCATCAATTTTACAATAACCCCAACAAGCAGAATTGTAACGAACAGTGATGGAGAGATGATATGAGATATGTTTTTTCAGTTTCTGTTATGTGGATGATGTACCCTGTGTTTCTAGGAGACTTGAAACAGCACCTATCTTCACACCAGGCTATAAACAATTAAGTCATTATGTTAATTAAGGGGAGAATGTGAATTTGATTATTTATTTTCTGCAGCTGATGATTTGACTGATATTGAGACTCATCGATGCTGTGAAGGCACACTTGCATTCGCTTTAATTTGAAGTGTCTAATTGCTCTGTTTTTCCAGCATCCCAAATGTAGCTACTGTTTCCCCTTTACACGCCTCTCAGACTCAACATCTGAGTCTCTGCAAGCATTCAGTAAAACCTTTAAAGTAGTTTTATCTTCTCAGGTTTTTGTTAAGGATTAGCTCTCACTGTGTCAGTGTTGGTTTCTCAAAGGGTACTCCGACTTCCTCCTACTGTCCAAAAGCATGCACGTTAGGTTAATTAGCGATTTTTAATGAATTCTTAGGAGTGAGTGTGAGCGTGCATGGTTGTTTGTGTCTTTGTCTCTGTGTTGGTGATGGACTAATGATCTGTTGAGGGTGCACCCTGCTGCCAGGGATATAAAGATGTCCTGCGACCCTGAATTTGTTAAATTGGGTATAGAAAATGGATGGCTGGAGATCAAAATTAAGTTAAGTCATGAATCTATGATAGCAATAATATAGGGTTGTGCTTGATTGTTTAGGTTATGGAATAAGTACCCTTTGCTTAAGTTCTTTATTGAGGAGGTTGTGCTTGTTCCAGAGGGTTTCACTGGTTTTTGTGAGAAGACCACTGAGGGATGGAAAGGAAAGCAAATCTACTTCCCACAACTGCTGCAAGAAGAAATGAATGGTAGATTTATTTATGGACACTGATGTCTTGAATGTAGTTTCTTATCTAAAATATGTCACAGAAGTGACTGTATGCTGTGTTAATTTAAGAAACAAATTCTGTTCTTGAAAGGAAGAAGAAGCCCTGGACTTTAAGGAGGATGTTCACTTTCCAAATTCTAAGTACACTTTTAAAAACAGAGCATTAACGAGAAGACATTAAAACTACTCTGCAAATTAAATGACCACACATTAAGCTTTTAGAAACAATTACTCTGTTTATTACTACATCTGCTCCAAGGTGATAAAGCAGTAATTTCATATAGTGGTTTTCAATAAACAGATGTTGGTTGCCTCTGACAGTACAACACTATTCATATTTGACTGTGCCATGATTGTATGCATTTCTGCAAAAGCTCACCATTGCACACTTTTCCATCCCATGTTTTCTTTCTTTGCTTCCTCTCCTTCTCTATGCTTATCTCACCATCTCTTGTCCTTCCAGCTTCCTTCACTTTTACACTCATCCCTTTTTCCCCCTTACCCTTCATCTTTACCCTTCACCTACGTCTTTACATTTCTCCCCTTGCTCCTCCAGCTCTTCTTCAGCACCACTGCAGACCAAAAGCAACAGCGACAGTGGAGTCATCTTGGACATCTCATCTCTAAAGATGGAGCAGCTGGAGAGTGAGGTGCCTCCACTGCCGCTCCGCTTCCGCTTCAGAGACTTGCTGCTCGGTGACCAAAACTTTCAGAATGATGACAGGTATTCAGCAGCGATATGCAGAGAAGCTGTACGTCAGAGGTGCTGTTTGTCATGGTCAGAGACATCAAGTATTTGGAATATTCTGATTAGAAGTTAAAAAACCTGCTCTTTACTAAAAATTGACAAAATATTGCAACACAGTTGTTATTGTTTACTTTTTCGGGTGTTTGCAATGTGGTATTGCATCCCTAGTCCATTGAATTCCCTCTGCTTTATTTAAAGTAACACCTTTTTGACAGCATTTGTTTCCATTAAAAGGAAGTTACAGTAAAAGTTGTAAGCCACTCATTTCTTTATATTTATCCAGGAATACGAGCAATAATTGCTAGAATTCCTGGAGACATGCAAACAAAAATGAAATGACAACATATAAGTCAAAAACTGAGTCAATTTTATTGAGCTTGAAAGTCTTTTTTTTCCCCTTCAGGCTTCCTAAAGGATATTTCAAGTTCTTCTTTAGATGTTTTGCTGCCTTTTGTTCATGAATCAGATCCAGGTTTTGTTTCAGGTGCGTGTCAGGATCTTTGCTGGGTTTTTCACATTTCTTAGCGATGTCATTCTCAGATACTATTCATCAGTTTTTTTGTTGTTGGTTTTTCTTCTTTTGTCCTTCTCTTGACCTCCAGCTAATAGCTCTTTGGAATCACATTAGTTTGAAAGCAGATTTTTGCCTGTGAAACTTTCATTGGTATCTTCTGCCAGTTCTGAAAAAAACAAAAAAAACAAAAGACTTTCATCACATATTATTTTATCTTATTACTGCACTGGTTGTCTCATATTGCTTTCACTTAACATTTGTTGACATGTTTTAAACAAATGTCAACAAATGTCCCTTGTTGACATTCGATCCACCCCTGTGACTCTCTTTTGTAGAGGTTATGTAATAACATAGGAATGAGTGTGCATTTAGTTTTCACCCTGTCTACCCTGTGCAGTCTGAGTATACACAAGAGTGGTGTGAAGTGTTCTCCAGGTTCAATGGGAAATAGAACCAGAAACATAGCGCTGGATTGTGGTGCTGTCCATGGTGCTGAAAACAAGGGAAATTTCTGAAGTTGTATGAACACATAGTAAAATGGCTTTGCAGTCTTTGCACTTTTTGGTATCTGAAACTTAAAAGAATTTGTAGTTTAATTCACATTTAAAACTGGGAAAGAGAGCCCATCATTAGTCTTTTTGTTATCCAACTTTTCTCATGTATTTCTCTCTTCTTTTGCCCACGATGCTCTACACCTTGCTGGAGCATTTCAGCTTAATGGACCAGATCAGTAATGATCTGTTTATGGTTTTTTGGCATATACTCAGACTCCAAACACCACCACATATACTGGGATGCTCCGAAACAAAGTCTCAGTGACAAAAATTGAAAAGAAAAATGCTTTAAAAAAAATACTATGTTCTAAAGAGCACTGTGTACATTTTGTGCTTCTTCAGATTGTGATTGCAACAATCAAATTTAATTTTTCCATGAATATGTAGCAGCATCAAGCCTCTCACGTGACTGTGATTGTGCAATATTCATTTATTTATTTATTTGATGAGGAAAAACATGCTCTGCCAAAGCTTTTAGGTCAAAGATGACCTTTTCCCCCAGCTGTCCTTGCAGCAATCCTCGTTTTCCCCTCGATAAAGTGGCCTACATTTCCAGCTCCTATTTGCAACGGTTATTATCGTTTTCCTGTTCAGCCCCTGCCAATGAACCTGCCTCCTGTTTGTAGTTGATAGTGTCGCTGGAGGTGAATGATGCTTCAGGTTATGTTTGCACTGGTCATCCTGGAGGCCTGTGTAGAACTGTGTGACTGATTTTGCAAATGTCACCGTTCACATCTTAACAAGGTCATCCATCACTCAGATGTCCAGTGAGTAGCAGCAAAATATCAGTTTTAAATGGAGTGTTTGTTCATCGCCGCATCCTGTCTGCAGTGTAAGCTTTTTGCATTTTTTTCCCCATTTTAAATGCTGTTATTATCTTGCCTCTAAGTGCCCTTTATGTGCTAAATATAGAAAATTATTAAAGCAGAATACTGAAGAGAAAAATGTCTTCTTTTTTCACAGGTATATGTCACAGTATGGAGGTGAAGTGCTCACATGTAACTTGGAAAGCCATATTAAGTGGCTGTACCTGAGTAGGCGAAAGAGGCTCAAGTGCAGCGGCTGATTCCGGTATTTTCAAAAAGCACTGACTCACGGAGGAGGTCATCTGTAAATTAGTGTTTCAGACTTTCTATGTTCAGAGCAGACAAAAAAGGTGGGAGGTACAGAAGAGAGTAGGAAAGTTTCTTTTTCTCTTACTATAAGCATCAACTGCTTCCATGTCATCAGAGAGCTCACACAACCACTGCCACAATGACAAAAAAATGCAGAGAAGACATGCCTGTAGTCTCTGTTGGTTACAAGTCATAGAGACTAATTATACTGATGTGATGTGAAAGCCATTCAAAGATAGACAAAGCTGTTTTTCTCTTAATTCTCCATTAAGTTACTGGGAATTTTTTCAGCTTTGCCAGGTGCTGCAGTTCTGTTGGAGAGGACCATGCTGCAGCAGCATCAGTTAGGGTTATTCCTGTCATGGTAACGTTGCTGTGGCAACAGGCCCGCGCACCAGGAAAAAAAAAAGAGAGAGCAATTGTATACAGCTCTAAAAATATTCAATTTCCTCACAATAAATGATTAATCTAGCACAGTGTATGTCTCATGTTGCAGCTTCATATTTTAATCAGTGTGCATTTCATTTTCTTGGATGGCAGGAAAGCTGGAACATAATCACTTACCGAGAGATATAGTTAAAGCTGTGTTACTTTAGAGCTGAAGCGATGTGCGTTGGTCAACAAACCCCATACTTGAAGAATTAGGACTCGCTGCGCGACACAGCTACAAGTGTCCTGCACAATGGATCAAGAGATCATCATCCGCACCTGGATCAGTCCATCTGTGTGCACTGGGAGGTCAGACGTTTTTGGTAGTGACGCTGGGCAGAGGTAGGGCCATGTGAAGAAGGTTTGCTCCGTAGCATGCGTGATGTTCTAATGTCAGTGGAAGTGAACTGGGTGTACTAATTAGGGGGCAGGGGAACCACACAGTGGGGGGATTAATATTGTTAATTGTAATTATTGCATTTGTGGATGAGCTAAAGTAAAAAGGAAAGAATGCGCTCTCTGTTACCAGTGTGATAAGTGTGTCCAAAAACTGCCAAGGCACAAAAAACTGTCTGCTTGTTTATTTTAGACACTAATTGGTCTTATTCTTGAACATACTTGCTGTAGCATAAAGAAATGCTGCAGATTGGAATTGTTATTATTTCCTCCTCCATTCCATTTTTTTTCAAATTAATTTCCAAATTGGAAATTCGCTTGAGTCTAAAAATCTTTTAAATGTGCCCGTCTTGTGATGAAGAGTCTTTATTAAATTCTCCATTTGCACTCCATATATCTTCAATAATCATTAAGTCAACTTACTGTCGCATAAAAGAGTAAAACACCAAATGCAATCCAGTAAATGTATCACCAGTAGCAAAGCATTAATCCACTGATGTTCTTTCAATTGACTAATGGATTATTATTATTACAATAATTTCCCTCAAAAAGGGATAAAATAAAGTATTTTTCATTTCATTTTCATTTCATTCATTCATTATGCTCTGGATTTAACTTTTGGGGTTCAAAGCAACATGACACTGGTGTTGCTGATGAACCCCCTCCAGGCAATCTGATCTGTAACAGGGATGCATTTGCAAAATTTGCCCAACTGCAATTAGTTGTTCAAAAAGATGTAATAAGCTGCAAATCTCATTGCCAGGAGCCCCAGTGTGCCATTGCAGTGAGACTGATGTCAAACCTCTTCGGTTTGTAATTGTGTACTCCTCGAGAGATGATTAAAGGTTATTATGTGTGCCCTTATGTGCATGTCTTATTATGTGGGTAAAGGTGGGAGAGACCCTGAAAGACAAACAGATGACAGCTAGCTCTCAGTTTGAGTGTTTCTACCTCTAGAGCTCATCTCTGCCCTGCTGCTGCTCTGCTGGATAGAGCAGATGTTATAGCGGTTTTCAGATCTCATTGCAGAATTGTTCTCTTCCTCTTCTTTGTCCTGGGGTGTACGTGTACTCTTGTGCAAACTTGGAAAAGTAGTGGAGCATATAATACTGTTCATCCATCTGCTCATGCTGCACTCTCTTTCCCATAATGATCCTTTAAACCAAAATGGGGGATTAATGCAGCAGTATAGCCTCACAAGCTTCTCAACTTTACTAAAACTCTTCTGATCTCTTAGGCCTGCACTTTCCCTCATCCTTACTCCCTGTTTGCTCTCCCTTCTCAGATCAGTACTTTGAAGGTTACACATTAAGAAAGTAAAGATTTATTGTGAAGCTACATGCCAGTGCAGTTGTGCACTGGTATTGTTGTTCATGTCTTTGCTCATCTTCTCCCTTTGGGCTTTGTCTTTTTCTGATCGCATGAAATAAACATTCTACAAGAAAGCTGTTCTTTCTCCATCATTCAGAACCAGTACCAGAGACCTGAACAAAAACTAGATTTAGCTTTTATTCTTAGTCACATTTCTCAGATATAAAGTTATCTTTTTATATGTACTTTTAAATTGATACTGGACAGAATATCAGTTTGTCACGACAATGTTTCTTTATCTAACGTTTGATTACAATCTTATCATTTTGAATACTTGAAAAAAAAAAAGCATTTGCCATCTTTTCTACCTAAAACTCTCTTTCATATTGCTTTTGATGACTTTGATTCAAGCTGATTTGCCTGTGGTAACCCCGGGTTAATATTGGGAACGAAATAGAAGATGGATGATTATCTAACTCTCCTCAAGCTGATGACTGCAAAAAAGAACTGCTGTATGAATATTCATGCTGAATTAACATCTCTGTTTTGAGAAACATCTCTGTGGCTCTGTTTGCTCATGCCCCTGATTCTTGTGTAATGGTTGTAATGGTTTTCTTATTTCCCCCGTTAGGGTGCAGGTAGAGTTTTATGTGAATGAAAACACCTTCAAGGAGCGGCTAAAGCTTTTCTTCATCAAAAACCAAAGATCAAGTAAGTGGATGGTGCAGCAAGCTGTCTTCTTATGTACCTAAATTGGCTGTTACATAATGCATGGACGAAACAACACAATAACAGCAAACTCAGAAAGTTCCTCTTAATGAGGCTCAGAGGCATCTGGAAAAATAAGGTAGAACTCTATCAAAATTTGACATACATTGTACAATAATGCTGTAGAATTGTTGTTTCTCTTTTCTCTTGTTATCAGGCCTCAGGATTCGTGTGTTCAACTTTTCCCTGAAGTTGCTCACGTGTCTGCTGTACATCATCAGAGTAATGACAGATAATCCCGGTCAGGGCACCGGTATCAGCCACAGCACTGCACAACAAAACACTCAAAACAACAAATGGTTTGTTCACACACAGAGACATTACATTGCCTTCATTTAGCAGACACTTTGATCCAAACTTGTGCGTTAGTTTAGCTAAGGAATGGTGACAACAGAAGTGGAATGGCTGTAGAATACTAATAAAGTACTGATAAGAGACAGATGGATTTATCTTATTCAACCGCTAAACTACAGATATTATTATATGTTTATTAACTTTGATTTCTTTGTTATGTTCCTTTTCTGCACGGTTGCTTCTCTGCAGTGTCGACTGCCAGTGGAACGGATCAGTGCAGGACAGAGAAATTAACTGGTAAGCAGCAGAAGGTGTTATTTGAGCTCTTTGTTTCATCTGTTACCTCATTTTCTATCACTCACCTTATAGATTAATCTGGCATCAGTGTTTTTGTATTACTACACGTTACCTGTTGTCAACACCCATGTCAAGATATAGCCAGCAGCTTCATCACTAAGAGCATACGGCATGTACAAATAATATTGTATTTCCTCTGTGATCTGTGAGAGTATTTATTATTGAAAACAGTCGAGATGTTGTTGATTGCTCTTTTTCGTCAGGGAGTTGATCTTCTGGGTGGATAGGAAGGTTCCAGTCTGGGCCATTCAAGTGAGTTAGAACACATATATGAAAAATAAATAATAATAATTCAAATGAATATTTAATATGTATTTTACATGATGGTGCTGATCAAATGTGTGATTGCCTAATCTGAACTATAGATATAGGACCCTCTTAATAGATATTTAAGCATAATAATTAATTCATGTGTTGTGTTTATTGTTTCTGTTTGCACAGGTGATTGTCGCCATTATCAGTTTCCTGGAGACTATGCTACTAATGTATCTGAGCTATAAGGTGAAATACGCATACAAAAATGACTAAAGAAATAGATATACTTTGCCTTCCAGCATAATTAATGCATTATGTACGATTTGTGGCTTTAAGTGTGTGAGACTGACAGCCTATAAGTGGTGTAATTAGCGCCAGTCATTTGTCACAGCTGTATTAAGGATGGATGGTAATTGCAGGATCTGGTTGAGGTTAAGAAGTAAGTGGTTGGGGAAGATGAGAGAATAAAGAAAGAAATTAATGTGTATGTGGAGTGACTCACTGTGCATTGTGTGCTTGCAAAAAAAGTAAAAGACTGAACTGAATAAGTCTTTGCTTGTTTTTACTTTTAGGGTAACATTTGGGAGCAGATATTCCAGGTGTCTTTTCTTCTGGAGATGATCAACACAGTTCCCTTCATTATTACGGTAAAGCTCTGAAATCACCGAGTCTGAAACACTCCTTTTCTCCTCTATCTCAAATACAGAGAGTTTGTGCACAGGCACAATATATTAAATATATTTGACATATCTGACACTCACTGTCTTTTGAGTTATTTCTCAAAAAACGTTAGTAGGAAAAGTGTACCTGCTGGAGATTAATAAAGTCACATAATCATATGCCCTGGTTTCATACAGAATATACTAAGCACAACAAGTAATGAAATTTGTGTTTGTTGGGTTATTTCTTTGTTATAATAATGTTTCTTGGCAATAAATTTATACTGTTAGAAAGCCTGTTTATTTCCCTTTTAAATGGGGCCAAATTTGTAAAAAAAAAAATGCTTTTGTGGGTTCAGCAGCAGAGTTGAATAGAGTTGATTGGTACCTGATTAGCCGCACCTCTGAGCATGGAGCCTGCTACAGCGCTCAGTTGAGATCGTAGGGTCAAAATCTGTAAAAGATGTAGAGAATGTTATGCTGTTTCCTGCAACAATAGTATAACAAGTTCTGGTGGAGGCAGTGTGATGGTGTGGGATGGCATCGTTGTTACTGGATATACAAGGCGTGTCTTCATCGGAAGCAATCTGAGTGCAGAGAGATACCAAGATGATTCTGAACATAGAAAGTCTGAAGATTTTTTTTTTTTTTACAAAGACAGAGTTCAAGAATAGTCTTCAATATTCAAAGAATTGGTAGTGCTGAAATATTAAATTTCTAACATTTTTCTGAGCAGTGTGTAAAACTAGCAGTAGATCAGATTTATCTGTACTTCTGTTTATCATCAGATGATTAAAATGTTAAAGTTCATCTGTTTAAAATAGGAACAGGGCAGGACAGTGAAAAGATCTGAGCGTTTTGTTATTTAAAGGCCAAGTTGTTTTTGTTATAATCGATAAACATCAATCTGCATCTCCAAAATTGTGTGATACCAATGGTGAATATGTGGTTTCACTGGGAATTGAGAGCTTCTGCACACAAGCTAGAAATAGAATGATGTCAGAACACACGGTGCATTACAGCTAGAAACATATGGAGCTGTATAGTTGCAGACTCAGAGCCCATGCTGACCACTGCCCACCTCAGGAGGAATGGACACATAAATATCAGACCTTGACCATGGAGCGATGGAGGTTTGGTGAGTCAGGCAGACAGGTGTTAATGCATTGTTTACCTGGGGAAATGGCAAGTAGCAATACATGAAGGAATCAAGCCAGCAGCGGCCGTGGGCAACAGTACTGCCTGATGATAGTGAAACCCTTTTACCTACCACACAACAGATGGAACATTATAAAATGTTTGAAGAGTAGGATTTGTTACCAATTAACGTCCAGTTCTTGCAGGACAGCTTTCAGAGATCATTTGGAGCTGTTTTTGTTCTTATCTTACAATGTTAGGTAAGTGGTTTTAATGTTATGGTTATCATGATATGTTGAATATCAGCATGTTAATATGTTGATTTAATGCTGTGCTGTCTCTTTTGCTCTATGGTTGCAGTAGTTTTTTCCCCCTATCTATACAACAGCAATCATTGAAATGATTAAATTCAGAGGAACTAAACTAGGATTACTAAAACAGCTGATTGCTCTTCTTGTTTTGAGAGTTCAAGGATAATGAGGAAAATTTGTCATTTTCAAAGTAAAACCATTTAAACTAGATTTCTTTTCCCCTAAAGTATGTAGTTTCTACTGAAATGAAACATTTAACTTTCTCTGCAGATCTTCTGGCCTTCAATAAGAAACATTTTTATTCCTGTGTTTCTCAACTGCTGGCTGGCTAAATGTGCTTTGGAGAACATGATTGTGAGTAGAAGCCATTAACCTAATTGTGTCTGTTAATGATCTCTTATCAATCACTATTGTAATAACTCTGTTTAGGTGAGATGATAACCATTATATTTTATTACTCTGGTTTATTTAGCATGACAACTTACTCCTCTCATGCTCTTCTTGTTTGTGTGCACAAAGCAAGGCTCACACCGGGAAATAATTTGGTGTTCCGTTACCTTTGTATCATGTTTATCATTTCATGCTGTAATGACGGAGGAGTCATTTACAAAAGCAGTAGGTGTAGGTTTAATGTCTTGATTTTTCAGCTTCAGATGTTGATATGTGTTGTTCATTACGGTTTAGAACGATGTCCACAGAGCAATCCAGAGAACCAACTCGGCCATGTTCAACCAGGTCCTTGTTCTCATCTGTACTCTGCTCTGTCTCGTTTTCACCGGGTGAGCCTGCTTTTTCAAGATTACAGAATGGAATGTGGCAATATTCTATACATCTGTGTGTATATCCAAATAAAAAAAGTAGAGGGAAAAGTAGAGGGAAGGAAGATGGATCAGTTGGCAATGTAGCATTATTTTGTAACTGTTGGTCAGTTTACTACAGGCTAGTTGAACATAGAAAAAATGTGGTATAAGTAAGCTACAAAAGGAAAATCAGTAATTTATTAATAACGAATAAATATTTTGGATCTGAACAGAGCAGCTCCTTTAAATTTCTTCAGTCCTAATTATTGAACTTTCAGGTTTTGTTTTCATTTGTTCTGAATAATATGAATTGCATTACATTACATTACATTTAATTACCGGACCCTTTAAAGCAGCTATCAGGGCGATATTGGTAAATACTAGTCTTGTAAAATTAAATGTTGCAGTAAAGTGAACATCTGTGGCTACAGAGTCTAACAGATGATATTCATATTGCCCAAAATTGCACAAAATGTGTCTATAAGCTAGCAGCTTTGATAGGCTCCAGCCCCCTACATCCCTACATTGGAATAAGTGGGTATGGCAAATGGATGGATGGATGGATGGATGGATGGATGGATGGATGGATGGATGGATGGATGGATGGATGGATGGATGGA
>JBBBVU010000020.1:8062484-8089490 GCA_037177055.1 Atherinosoma microstoma
TCAACTATTATCTGTTTTATTTACTGGTTTCATTTAACATAATCCATCTTAAATGCGCTGAAATAGCTGTGCTGTGTGTTGGAAATAAATGCACAAAAAAGACATTCTGGATCTCAGCGTATATCTGTTCAATTCGCGCGTCACAAAGGTTACGAGCCTGAGGACCCAACCTCATACTCTCAGCGGCTAAAGTCAGGGTTTGGAAGCCGCAACACAGTCTAAATCTCCTCTCAATTGACTCTTCTGTAACAAGATTTGGCTTTTGAAATTGTTATCTATCTATTGTGGTCGTGTTTTATTGTTTGTCACCCTGCTGCAGAATGGATGATGCAGAGGCTTGCTTCATACTGAGCAGCCGAAATGAGGTGGATCGCATGGCAGCAGTAAGATAACAATTAATGAATTCATTGGAGTTTAGGAGTTCATTAATGCCGTCTGTAAGAAAAATAGCCACTCATTAAGTGGAAAATTCACAATGTTTTGGTGTTTCTTCTCAGGACCATCAGACCATCTTAAGAGCTTGGGCAGTGAAGGACTTTGCTCCAAACTGTCCTCTTTATGTCCAGATACTGAAGCCTGAAAACAAGTTCCATGTTAAATTTGCTGGTGAGTGATTGTTCGCTTTTTTGTCACCAGGTGAACATAAAAAAAATGATCCCATTCTTACATGGGACACTAATCTCTTTGATCACTCAACGTCTTGCATGTGAAAGACACGTGAAGGTAATGATCATGGTAATGAGTCATTTCATAATCAGTCAACAAGCACAGCGGTGGATATTAAGGAGCATGTAGTTCATCAATGACTCAAGTGTAATTTGTTTGTTGCTATAACACAAGCCATTTAAGCACAAACATGACATTACCTGGTCAGTTGCCTTTTTTGAAATGCACTCTTTGACTCATTGGAGGAAAAAAAAACATTTGACTGGTATAAATGAAGTCGTCCATGAGTGTAAATCTTCACTCTATTGTTTAACTACATTTAGATTAGTTGTTTTTATGTTTCAAGACATTGGGATAGTTCATAAAGTTGAAGAAGAGTAATTAAAGTCCATTATGTGGCCAAATAGCAATAATAAGGAAAATAGTTTGGATTAAGTAACAACTAGTTATAACAATTTCTGTTCATGCCTGTGATATCTCTAAACAACTACTGTTTCAGAGCATCTTAGAAGGAGGCATATTGTTTTTTTGCAATGCACGATGGCCTTCTGGAATTCTGGGCAGAGATCATTCCAGTAAAAATCTGGGTTACATCCTTTACCTTTTCTGTGATGTTGCATCCATTAGGAAATAACAAGAAACAAAAACTTACCACAAAAAACAGAAAACATGAAAATTTGCAGCAGGTGTTACATAACTCCCTTATCAAAGATTCCAGGTCGTGTTACATTAGTTCCAGTCAGATGATGATGATGATGATGATGATGATGATGATGATGATGAAAATTGCTTATAAACAAAAAAAATAAATAAATGAAACAATGTACCCCTCCTTATCAAATAAAAGAGACTAAATTAGTGACTAAGCAACATTTTGGAACCTTAAGTAGCTAAAGAGCTAGATGTAAATTTGGTTTTAGAGACCAAAAACAGACTACATGAGAGAATATTGGACTTGTATAGTTCAGGCTGTCAAAAACGCTGTATGGAACAAACATCATAAGTCTTGCATGTTATCAGTCATGTTTGCCACATAAACCTTAAAGGAGGTATTTTGTCATTGTCACCTTGTATTCCACTGGCACCAAGGTTTTAAATCTCAATGATTTGTTGTTAAGTTTTGTGTGTAAAAAAAAACAACAAAAAAAACACCATAGATTTTTAAATGATTGAAACTTAATTCTCTCATAGATGGAGTTAAGTGTTGATGTTTATTTTTCTCGGAAAGGCAACCAGCAGCAACTTCATATAACTGCTGCAAAAGGCCAGTGGCCATAAAGAAAAAGGTTACCGCACATAGCTCCCTGTAACCTTTAAAACGGTTAAATATGTGAGACTTTGTCTGTTACTAAGGAAGAACTAGAGGTGTTAAGTGGATTTTTGAACTTTGCCACACAAAGTGAAGTGATGTTAGACCTCACTGATCCTGCGCTAACCTCGTAACTCTATTTAGCATTCCTCTATGCTGTATATAAGATTGTATCAATACTCATGGCACTCTCAGCCAAAAAGTATAATATCTCATACTAGAGCATATTAACTGAGTTTTATCGCATACAATATACAACATCACTCATGTGAAATACTTCCTAACTTCTTATGTGGATATCAAATATTTCAAAACAACATGACCTCTTGAAAACTGAATTGTTTCATATTTGTTCTTGTAGACCCTCAGAAGGAACTTAGCAAAAGTTAGAACAGATAGCCTATCATTAATTAGACTCAAAATATTTTATCTGTAACTCCTGCAAGTTTTATAGCTTGTATCACCGTAGCTGAATGTGTCAAAACATATGCAAATGCAAGTAAAATGTAAATGTCTGCAAATACAGATCAGTGCAAATCTAGTGTTCAAGTGGAGAAATGATCTACAAGTCTGAATGCAGTGAACATTTGAAATGGGTTTAATGTTGAATAGTCACATTTTAACCACAGACATCTCTTGCTTAATTTAGACCACGTTTAGCTTGTGCATTTCAGGCCTTTAGTTTATATATCAAGCAAAGAATTGTAATCTGTAAGATGTCAAACTTACATCTCACAGCTGAAATCTCATAAAGCAATGATGAAAGAGAGAAGTTATTATTCAATATGGACCATTTTTTCCAAACTTATATTTGGACGCATTTAATGGTTCATGTAAAATGTAAACGGCTTTTATGTAGCATGATTTAGAAATCAGTGTTATGATAGAACAGTGGAGCTGTAGTGCTACTTGACCCTTTGGCTCAGTAATTTATGAGAAGTGATTATAAGGTTAAGGTTTTGAGGCAAGATCTTTTTATGTTGCCAGCCTCATTGAAACCTGGACTAAATAGAAATGTTCAAACAATAATCATAGAGACCCAGAGGTGTACATCAGTTTGATGTTTTTGATGTTTTGCACCATTTCTTTTTATTTGAAAAAAATGCTTGGTGGGAAAATATATCTTAATTCTGCAAGTACAAAGCTTTTGTCCCACATGTAAGATGCATAACTGAATACCTAATGAAGATGTCTTGTTGTTACATTTGGTCTTTTCTAATTCCTCTGTGTCTGCAACCAAACTTTATAATGATTTGCAAAACACCGCTACAGCCACTGGTCAGACAGCAATTAGTGATTCAGACTGGTGAGTCAAACCTAGCTGAATCCACTGGGTGCTCAGTTAGGCCATTATAAAAAGCTTTGTACTGCAGAATTTCCTTAAAATTTCAGACTTGAAGAATGAATCTGTACTTTTAGTTTTGATTAGTGCATGTATTTGTTTTCACACATCTAAATATGGTGATAGAAGTTACACATCATATATCTCTGCCTTAGCTCCATCAATCTTCATCTCACAATTTAGTATTTCAATTTATTTGGAAATTCCTTTATCCTATGTGTTGGTTGGTGATCACAGATGTATTTTATATTGCTGCTGTGTGTTTTTGCAGGGTCTAAATTTTCAGTATAATCTTAATAATCTTCTTAAAAGGAAATATTGACTGCCAGCTTAGAAATATCAGAGGTATGAAGAGGTGATATAACCTTGAATCATTTGACATTTCAGTGTTATTGCAATGGGTTGCACCACCCTTATTATAATCTGTAACTATTACATCTTGTTCATTTTCAGATCACGTTGTGTGTGAGGAAGAGTTCAAGTACGCCATGCTGGCTCTCAATTGTGTGTGCCCTGCCACCTCCACCTTGGTCACGCTCCTTGTACACACCTCACGTGGACGGTCAGTCATCTTCCATAACCTACTCGGGCTATTTGATTTCTCTTTGGTGTGAGTGCATGCAGTTTCTTCACATGTTCCACGTCTGCTGATGTATAGACAGATCCATGGACAGTACAAACAAAAGTCAAAGTTTATTGAGGAGCTTAGCAGGAAGTAAATAGAGTGCACCAATAGGCTGCATGCAAAACATTAATCGTGTGTTCTCTGTAAGACAGTTTGAAAAGCTCTCTGGCAGAAAATAATTTTTCACAGCATGCGAAAAGATCACCTTTACAGCCTATGCCAGTGGTTGATGGAAACGGCTTGAAAGATAAATCAATAGACGTCACCACTTACTGTGTTCTTGACATTTCTTCAAAAAGTGAAGCTTTGTTGGTTTTTTTCTTTTTTCATATTTGTCGTCATTTGCCGTAAAATGTGGTATATACAGTCTGCATGAGTGTCTATATGTACTGTATGTAGGCTACTCTATATAGTCTTTATATGTGTGTGGGTGTACTTGAGTGAATATGTGAGCATATTAGAGCCAAGCTGACTGACACAGATGGATCAATCTGTCTGCTCTCACCAAGAGACCCTGTGCTACCCCTGAGGGTCTGAGGGGAAGAGCGACTTAATGTGAAGAGCTTTCTATTTCCAAGTGATATCAAAAATAGATGTTAAAAGTAGAGTTTCATTATTATTTGTCAGGACGTGTATATTAGGATTAAAAATTGATTTGGTCTACTGATCTGTTTGTATTTTCTCTGAATGAATGCAGAGAAGGACAGCAGTCTCCAGAGCAGTGGCAGAGGATGTATGGATGTTGCTCTGGCAACGAGGTCTACCACATCCGACTGTGTGACAGCAAGTTCTTTGGAGAGTATAATGGCAAAAGCTTCACATACGCCTCCTTTCATGCTCACAAGAAGTGAGTTGACATGTAAGACGAAGCATCTTTCTCAGATGCTGGAAAGTTGAAAATATATTCAGCATTTGCAGGTTCTAGAAATTCTATACAAGTTTATTGTCTTATATTTTCTCCATTTAATGTACAATATTGAAAGGTTTTTTTCTAACTATAGAAGTAAGAAGATCCTTTAGGTCAGTTGTCGGTTAGTTTTGTCTTTGTAGGTGTCCGAAAATAGTACGGATTTTCTTTTTCCTTTTTCTCCACTGGGTTTGTCATTCGTGTTAAAATTGTTTTATTTCTCAAGGTTGTGATGTTCTGAGAGTTGCTGGAATATATTTAAACCAGATTTGAAAGATACTACACAATATGCATCTAGTCCTTAAATCTGTTGACTTGGACTCTTTCAAATTTGGGGTTCAGTTCATTATACCTAATGCACATAGGGGTTACTGTCCAGGTAGATCATTTAAACCTTTTTTTTTATGAATGTTTTTTTCTTTCTCTCCCATCATTGACTGGAGTGGTATGTTAATTTGATTTAGTTCCAGCTCCTTTCATTTCCCCTCATAGTTAGGGTCAGACGGGCAGGCCACAGAGCACAGCTTGGCTGCACCCCACTTTTATCTTGAGAAAGCTGTGATGTCTTAAATCTTACCCTGGACCTTTTTTTTTTTAAGCCCCGTCTGTTCTACAGGACTTTCACAAATTGCTGCTTTGCCAACTTTGCTTTTACAAGTTTGTTGCTGTTACAAGTTTTAGTGAATCCTCTCTTGCCCGCCCTTGGTCCTAATGCTAAGCTAAAGTAAGCTAAAAGTGCATATTTCGCTTCAGCTATAGCCACAACATTGAAACCACTCACTTAATATTATCCAGGCCTCCTGTGTACCATGAAAACAGCTGCTATTGGGCAAATTACACCCTCAACAAGATCTCTGATGGAATCAACAAGATTTTAGAAGCAGATCTTTCAAGTCCTATAAATTCTAAAGTGATACCTTCAAAGAGAGACTTCTTTTCCAGCACATTCCCAGAGGTCTAGTGATTCGGCACCTGAATCCCTTGTCATTGAAACACTCATGTAGGAATATATGAGTTCTGCAACAGTGTTTATGTTGGTGAAACATGTCAGATTAACATCAACACTGATGCCAGGAGCCATGGTTTTCAACAGACACATTACTAATTGCTTGTCCTTCAGACGCTTGATCTTTCCCATATTTACTGCTTCCAAACCATCAACTTTAACAACTATCTGTTCACTTGCTCCCTTAAATATCCCAACCTTTACCGGTGCCATAATCATGACATAAGCAGAGTTATTCTCTGTACCTGTCAGTGACTTCTTTAGGTGCTGTAAGCTAACAGCATGACGTGATCTCCAGGTATGGTGTGTGTCTCATCGGTATAAAGAGAGAGGATAACAAGAGCATCCTGCTGAACCCTGGCCCACACCACATCATGGCTGCCACAGACACCTGCTACTACATCAACATCACCAAAGAGGAGAACTCAGCCTTCATCTTCGGTCAAGAGGAGAGGAAGGGCCGTCCTGCCGGGGGACTCTATGACGGGCCTTCACAGCTTCCAGTGCACAGTATTATTGCTAGCATGGGTGAGAAAGACTGACATGTTGGCATGATGAAACGGGTCAAGCAGGTTTCATGTCTGATTTAAGACAGACTGTATGTGATTACAGGTACTGTAGCCATGGATCTGCAGAATACCAGTCCACCTGACATCTCGGGTGGTGAACTGCTCCCCCCTACAGTTAACGGAACAGGCAGTCGCCGGCCGAGCATCGCTCCAGTTCAAGAGATAGCTGACTCCACGTCAATCCTGCCATGTGACCTCCTCAGTGACCAATCAGAGGACGATTCTGTCTTCACAGATGAAAAATGCCACTCATCTACTGAGTAGGGATTAGTTGTTTATGATACCCAAACCTTTGATCTAATCACAAATTGTGCAACCAGATCAAGAATTTGTTTTAAACAGTGGTACGAAGGGGAAAGAATAACAGAATCCCAGCCTTAGTTATAAATACTGAGAAGTTCTGGGGATTAAATATTTCACAGTAAAATATTTCTTTTGGCAAACGCTACTGACACAAGTAGCTGTATTTTAGGATTGCAATGTCTATATATTTTGATTTGGTTTGATTCTATTTTTGTGATCTTTATTTCTACGGATTTCAATTTCTGTGACTTAACAATTGACGTAATATTTTTTTGTAGGCTTTTCTACATTTTATGAAAATGACCCCTCAGTGTTTTTCATACTCTCCAACCAGGAGAAACCAGCAGCAGTCTTTTAAAAAAACAGATACAGTATGTTTTTTTTATTTTATGAAATATATTATTCATGATTTCTGGAATGTTCTCAGGTATGTGAAAGGTTATCCTCCTAACTCTCCATACATTGGGAGCTCTCCCACCTTGTGCCATCTGATGGCTGAAAAAGCACCGTTTTGCTGCCTACGACTAGACCAGGTGGGCACTCACTCAGTTACACCTTGCTTCAATCATTCCCTCTCTTCTCTGCACTTCACTTTATAAAAACATACTTAAAATGCATTTGTTTCTCACTCCTTTTGCAGGGATGCAAGCACAATAGCTTTGAGGATGCAAAGGCTTATGGTTTTAAAAACAAGCTCATCATTGTGTCAGCTGAGACTGCAGGGAACGGTCTCTATAACTTCATCGTACCTCTCAGAGCTTATTACAGACCCAGGAAAGAGCTCAACCCTATTGTATTGCTGCTGGATAACCCGTGAGTTTGTCTTCACACACATGCAACAATGCATTGTCCTCCCTTTTTTTAATGCAGTCTGCCACAGTCTCATGCTGGGAAATATTATGTATGTTGAAAGCTTGCATCAGTGGAACACTTATGACATGGCTGTGGGGGTGGGACTCCATTGTTAGTCCTGATATTAGATTACCACCATTCACTGTTACTGTGTTTTCAGTGACAAAGAAGAAATAAAAACTCTGCTCTCTGTACCTCCTGACAGTCACCATGGTAACTTACTTTGCCTTGAACCTGAATGATATATTCTGATACAAATAGAAAGAAATGTTTCTTTGGAGTGCCACGCAAGCTTTCATTTACAGCCCTGATGTGTCCCCTTTCAGCCTCCACATACTAGTTTTCAGGATTCTCATAGAAACACACACATTAACTATAAACTCTCCCTTCATGCAGTTCTCTGTCTTCCCTTCCTATCGCTGTTGTGCACACAAACACCCACGCATGTGGATACGCTATTCAAGCACTTACGACAGCCTTGGGTCTGTAGTCAGCAGGACTGAGCAGATGCATAAAGTAGGACTGTCAGGGGCGGTGGAGAAGGACAGGCAGTAATAAAGCTACCAAATTTCAACGAGAGCATTCAGTACCAGATGGACTCATCCCTCAGCCTAAAACCACTTCACCCAGTGAGATAAACCTCCTGGAGGCTTCAGAAGGTCTGGTATGTACAGTTACTAACTGTACTTACAGTTGCACACCATTACATCAGAACTATTCCCTGAAGCAGCTATGAGCACGTTAGTGTATTTAGTGTGTGTGAAACTTGAAATCTTCGTGGGTTTACCTTGAATCAATTTGAATATGTATTTGTCGGATGAAGTTGCATGAAGCAAAAAGTTATATAAGCAAAGTGATTAAAAAAAAACTAATTCAAGTTCAAATGACTATGGACTTAATGTGCAGACTCTTGGCTTTGAATTCCAATTGAATAAAATGGTTTAGCAATTGTAGATTTTAAATATGTACAGGAATGATGGCTGCACAATTCATAAGAAAAATAGATAAATAGATCTCGATTCACTCATGCACTCGAATGGTGATTTACTTGCATTTACTGTTCAACACATATTCAGGCACAACTAAATGACAGCAAAGTGTTCAGGTCCTGTGGCTGCAACACAAGCTCCAATAAACACTCTTCCACCACCATGAGGCCTCAGATATGTGGGGAGAGAATCTGACATGTAGCTCCTGGTTTTTTGTTTTCATTGCACAGTCTGGCCTTGGGGTGAACTTGCTGGAACATCCACTCCTCTGAAGATCGGCAGATATCTCAAATGTTTCCCACTTGTGAATAATTCTTCTTATGCTCAATATTGGCAAAATGGATTCATAACCCTTCCCAGATTGATGGGTTAATGACAATAGTTACTCCTCTAACATCTCGCTGATGTCCATCCTCTTTAGCATTGCATTACACACCTGAATACTCCGGACCATCAAACTGACAAATCTGACAAAAAGAAACAAGCAAAACGCAAACATACCTCTGGCTTTCTGTCATCTCCCAAAGCTTTCGTTGAATAACTTTTTTAATGTTTCTTGAGTGTAAAATAAATGTGTTTATATAGTGTAGGGTTTCTTTTGTTAAGAGTACATAGAAATAAAAACAAAATAGTCTAATTTCTGTATCACACCTGCTTACTGCAGGCCTGATAACCACTTCCTCGAGGCTATTTGCTGCTTCCCAATGGTGTACTACATGGCTGGGACCATAGACAAGTAAGACTTTGAGATAACCTTCAGCATTGATCATAATTGCATTCTCTATTACATTTATTATTTCATTAAAATTTACTGAAGAGGAGTTTGTACCTTGCCTAATTTGATTCGGTGTTCAGTGTGTCCCTGGAAAATTGGTGTCTGCTGTTATTATGATGATTTTTTTATGTGTGCTGATATGTTTCAGTCTGGACAATCTGCTTCAGAGTGGTATTATCTACGCTGATAACTTAGTTGTTGTGGATAAAGAGAGTACCATGAGTGCCGAGGAGGACTACATGGCTGATGCTAAAACTATTGTCAATGTACAGACGATGTTCAGGTAGTTAATCCCTTTGTGTCGTTACCTCCATTGGAGGCTGTGTTTAGATAGCAGTGCTATTGATTAGACTATTTGAAAGTCTGGTTATAAATTGCAATGTTGCATCTCACACAGTTTTTTTTCTTCCTTTTTTTTAAATTTTCCATGTCATTCAGGTTGTTTCCCAGCCTCAGTATCATCACAGAGCTTACTCATCCATCCAACATGAGGTTCATGCAGTTCAGAGCGAAGGACTGTTATTCACTAGCTCTCTCCAAGCTGGAGAAGGTCAGACAAGACCTTAAAGCTTACAATTAATTGCATATCAGAGAAGGCTCTTACAATAAACAGAAAATGACAGGCCATTTAATGTTGCTGTGAATTCTCCCACAGAAAGAGCGTGACAAAGGCTCCAACTTGGCCTTCATGTTCCGCCTACCCTTCGCTGCAGGCAGAGTGTTCAGTATCAGCATGCTGGACACCCTCCTGTATCAGGTTGGTACACAACTGCAGAAAAACACTGAACCTCAGATGACTCTTCTCAGAACCAGGTGAAAGAATGTGTCACAACAACAGAAAAGCTGATGCTTCTAAAGAAAGAGAGCAGGATTGCGATCATAAAGCACAAGTGCCCTCTTGTGTTCAATCACTGAAACATCTTACTGTTTACAACATGTTGAGCTAGTATTTTTCTGTGATTCTGTGTCAGTCTTTCGTGAAGGACTACATGATTCTTATTGCAAGGCTGCTGCTGGGACTGGACACCACTCCAGGATCAGGATACCTCTGTGCAGTGAGTCAGACACAAGAAATTTATCTGCAAACACAATCTGTATCAGTTCCATCTTTAAATTTGACAAACTACTACAAGAGTATAGCCCCTTCATATTTGTCATCTCTAGATGAAAGTAACGGAGGAAGATCTGTGGATTGGTACTTATGGTAGATTGTTCCAGAAGCTCTGCTCCTCTAGTGCTGAAATTCCTATTGGAATCTATCGCACAGAGTCCCACATTTTCTCTACATCCGAGGTGAGACCACAGACAGAAATGTGCTAAAATTGTTTTAGGATTATATTTGAAATTTCACAATGATAAAAGAAGACATAAACAGCCGAATCTCCACAAAACATGTGAATTTATTTTATGTCTCTCACCTCAGTCTCAGGTGTCGGTCAGTGTTGATGACTGTGAGGACACGAAGGAAAGGGGAGATGAGTCGCGGGGCAACGACCAGTCAGATTACCCCCTTCGGAGGAAGAAGAGCATGCAGTGGGCAAGGCGTCTGAGTAAGAAAAGTGTGAGGTGGCAAGGGGTGAGCCGGGACTCAAGCAAAGACCACGCCCAACGCATTGCTCAGCAGCGCCTCAACCTCTACAGGCGCTCTGAGAGGGAAGAGCTGTCCGAGCTGGTTCGCAACCGCATGAGGCACCTGGGTCTCCCCACTTCTGGATATGGTAAGAGTAGACTTCACTCACAAACCCCCCCCCCAGCATTCTGCTTTCCCCCCTCTTTTTTCTCATACTGTAACCTAATTGTCTTTTTGTGCTTTCAAGTGTGTGTTTCTTTTCTGCAGAAGATCTGACAAATCTGACAGCCAGTGATGTCATGAACAGAGTCAATCTGGGATACCTACAAGGTGATGTCTTGATCCCATGTTTAAATATAAGGCTTTCATTCTGCTGACTGTGGTGGTGTTTTCTATTTCAGATGAGCAGAATGATCACCAGAACACTCTGTCATATGTCCTCATCAACCCTTCCCATGACACCCGGCTGGAGCTCAATGACATTGTGTAAGTGTGACAACTTTATGATGCACCCAATGTGAGCAGGTTTATTTTATTCCACTCTGAAGAAATGCATACAGCAGAAACTTGGTTACATGAAAACCCAAAAGGTAGTTGAGGGAGCAACCTGTAAGTTGTGTTTGTTCAAGTTTTCAAACTAAATCCAACTACTTCTCAAGTCCTACTTTAAGTTAACCCATTCAGACTCAATGAATCATGTTGTGTACCTTTACAATTCAAGCTTGGTGCAACAGGAATGGTCCACTGTCATTTTTTAGGAAAATGTACAATTATACATAAAAATATTGATAAATTTAAGGTAATTACCAATAACTTATAGTGAAAGGCATGTTTTTCATACATTATTTCTACATCATTTATTGTTCAAAGTACTATGAGAAATGAAAATGGGATCATTTAAGAATTATTGCCCCTTGTTGTCTTTGCCTTTGCTGACACCTATAATACCACCCAAGAAAATATTGCTGCAGACCCAAGCATTTCTCACTTCCATAGCACCCCCAGCAGAGCAGAGTACCCAACCAGAAACAATTCTCCCTAATATTGTATATTGTAGTAAGTCTTTTCAGAGATTCAAAACTAGTCAATGTGAATTATATTACAGCTGTGTAATTTGAGCAAGAGGTCTTATCCAAGACAGGTAAAATCAAAGGAATGATCTGAGTGCAAACATGTCTGTTCTCTCTCAGGTATTTGATTCGTTCAGACCCTCTGGCTCATGTCCCAGAGGAACTCCCTGTCCACAGCAGCAGCCTGAAAAAGAAATGCGAGTCCAGCATAGACACCAGAGAGGATACCCAGCTTTGATACCACACCGGCCTTCGCTGCTAACTCTTCTCCATAATCCCTCTCTCTCATTTTTCATGAGGGTCTGTTCGCATCCATGCAGGATGAATGAAAAAGGAAATGGTTCGGGCTGCAATGTTCCCATGCTGCAGTCTACAAATGTATCATATTAGTGCCTACAGCTTGTCCAATGGCATATGATGTCATCCGTGACATTTTCATCCTCTTGCCACAAACACTGTACATAGGAATAGTGCATTAATTTATTCAAGCTCTTTCAAATGGGCTGTCAGGGAAAAGTTTGCTGACAAATGTATTTGCTTACTTGAGGGATTTACTTAGTGCAATTACAGCTGGAGTGCTTCATTTTGGTTAGAGTTAATCTGATTTACCATACAAAATATTTATGATCTCTGGAATCAGCCTCCTGAGGTTCAATTTAAATATCAGTATCGGATATTTTGCAACTTCTCTAATATTTTTGGATTGTTTGAAATCATATCGAAAATATCCATGGTTCACACTCTCGCCTTTTTACCATCTGTCAACATAAAATCAAACTAAGTGACTTGAATGAAACACGTGCATTAACATTTTGAACGATTTTTTGTAGCTAAACCCTAGAGGTAGTTTTTCAGTGGCGTTGAGGTCTAAGTTAATAAGTCATGTGTAAATGCTGGTGGTTATTTATATGTTTGCTGTATTTCATCTAGCTGGTTCTAGGTTTTAGTGCCACAAAAATTGAGTTCACCCCTTTTAACGGCTGCTTAATATTTCATATAATACCATGAAGAAAGTACTATTTTACCTCCATCACTGCTCAGTTGAAAGTTTGCTTAATCATCTACAGTTGTGATTGTTTGAGTGTCTGTATTTCTAGGAATTCTTTGCATTTGTACACAGTATTTTAATGTTGAATATATTTGTATTTTAGTTTTATGTGCACATTAAAGTGCTATTAAATACAATGAAGCTGTTCCAAGTGGTGTGATTACTTTTGCTTTAGCTGTGTGTCTCTAACTGAGGGAAGATATTAAAGGAATCATTCAGAAATTTGTAGATATTTATAAAAGATTGATATCAATAAGACTTTTCTTGTTTATGAATTTGAAGCTCCAGTCGAGGTTGTTTTAGCTTACTGTTTTCAGCTAGCTCAGTAGCTTAATGAGCAAGTTGTTTAACAGGTAACTTGTCCAAAAGCTGGAAACAATAAGGGATGATAATAGAACATTTTAAAAAAGCTAGTCAGGGAGGAAGATACACTGCACACAAACTGCTACAGCTTTAGCAAGAAAACAAACCTAATTGCATTTTATTATATCTCTTTAAAATAAATAAACATAAAATATAACAGTAAAATAAGACATAACATCTCTGTAACAGAATAAACCTCAAAATAGTGCTTGCTTTTTAGTGAACAGAACTTGTACGTTACGTACAAAAAATACTACTTAAAAATGTACAAAATGCAGCAAACAAATATCAAGTATTGTGCAGTTTCCCCAAACATTATATCAGCCACTGAAAATCATTGTTACCAGGAATTTACTAGCACTGAGCCATAAAAAGTTCACATGTCGCCGGAATCCAGTGAGCAATTTAAGAGCAGTTCAGTTCAGTTCAGCGGTATGAGCCAGTCAGTGATTTCAGATCAGTGTGATACAACATGGCGCATGACTGATATGTTGGAGTCTAAAAAGCACCTCCTGTCTGGGATAAATAATAAAGTATAATTTCTTTTACTTAAAAAACATATTTCTTCCACTGTAACAGCAACAAAGAGCTCCAAACAAACAAAATGGAAAAACTAAATCTGAAGAGTTGCATGACAGAAGTTTTAAAGCATCATAACAGAGTAAATACACTCAGGACCAAATGCCATCGCAGTGCATTCAGCTCTCCTGTAACACAAAGACCCACACACATCCTCAAAACAACACTCAATAGAAAACAAGACTAGACAATGCCACATACAGAATTAACATCCATTCCACACACGCATGAAAAATATCTTTTCGAAGCTCCCTCTTCATGAAAGCACGTACCAGCAGCAGTAGAGTCTGTATGTGCAGGCTGGATTAATCACAGCAGAAGGGTATATTTTTTGCAAAGCTGATAAAGCAAACTTTACAAGACATTATCTTAATCACTGCCTGCCAGTAGTAACACTTGGTATCAGTAGTACGTTTGTTAATGTAAGGAGATTCAGCAATATTTGACTCCAGGGTCCAGTTTCTCTTCACTTCTACATAAATATCCATCATCAGTAGTGTTTAATTGATGTGAGACACACATACAAATTCAAATACTGAAGTGTGACATGCAGAATAAAAAGCTAACTAAAAAAAAAAAAAAGTGGACTGGCAGGTGTTTCATACTTTATACTTACGCTGCCACAGACCATCTAATCCCCTCTCTAATGACGTGACTGTCTTGGGTCCTGCCCAGCAGTAGCTTATAGAATAGAAACTGAGTCTCTTTCCTCACTTCCTCCGTGCACTCCCTGGTCTCTTGATCTGCCAGAGGTGATTGTGGATTGTAAGAGCATCCACGCTGACAGACACAGACTTAGCAGGGATAACGTTGAACTGCTTGCGGTCTGAGCTGTATTTATAGAGCTTGTCAACCATCTTGCGTGTGATGGTTCGTGGGCCGTTGCCTGTGAACTTGATGATTTCCTCCGTGTCCGGTGTGTAAGAGTAAATGGCTCGGAACTGGCATCCGCCATCACGGAAGAGGATGATCAGGTGGTTGGACTCACATTTCTCTAACTCCTAAAAAAATATAAACAAGAGTCTTTTACTGAATAAGGCTCAAATGAGCTAATTAGTCTGAGAGAAACAGATGAAAAACAACTCCATGTAAGACAAAACGTACACTGATTGCTTCATAGATACAGCTTCTACAAATACACATAATCAATGATCACAACTGACCTCAAGAATAACATTCTTCTGGACCTCATTAACCTTTCCAGCCAGGCAGCAGTGTGCGATGGCATTGATGATGATTGGCTTGTTTGATTTGGAGCTCGGCTCTTTGAAGAGTTTTGGACCTTTTGACAAACAAAACATATGGAAAAATATTCATGTCAGTCTGTAACTTGTTTAAAATTAGAGAAGGAAACTGACTTAATTATTACTTTGTGATTTTAGATTAAAGAATTCATACATTATCATATCTGTACAACAGTTGGCTTTTCACCAACATCATCAAAAGTACAAGCAAGAGAATATCATTTAGAAAATGTGTTGTTCAGTCGAGTTCCAGAGACTTCCAGAGACTTCCAGAATTAATGCTAAGGGACTCTAATGTTGCTCTGGTTTCTCTTTATGCTTTTTTCCCTTTAAATCATCTGTATACAAGGCACTGTTTTTGTACTTTTCTGCTTACCATTGTACTCAGTTGAAGTGATGGAAGAGGCTATGGAGCCGTTCTCCCAGTCTCGCTCCATGTTCCTGCTGGATGCCCTGCTCAGCAAGGGGAACGACTCCATAGAGCACACAGATCCAGCCCTAGGGGACACATCAGTATGTCAATCCAGTAACAACATGTGTGCACAAGATATATCCTTTCTGTATTAATGGATGGAAATTCCCACCTGTTTGACTCTGCTCCTCCAGAGATGACACTGTCTGCATCAGTCACCAAAGAGAGTGTTGATCCCCGATGACTGAAGCTCAGATCAGCTGAAAAACAAGCCAGAATAATTCAGTATCATTTTTACAATTTTAAACATCTGAGCTGGTGTATAATCATTCCTGATACATAGAGTGACAATATTTAGTTATACTGCATTTCCAGTTACTACCTCTTGGACTTAAAATAACTCACAGAACGCTTCAGAGAAAACATAAATTGATAGAAGGAAAAAAAGGAAGCAGCTACTCAAAAAACTGACTGATCCTCCAACTATTGTAAAAATAAAACCTATGGTTGCTTTATCAAAGCTTGCTGTTTAAACTATTGTTATCAGCTGTGCATGCTTAATATGACAACATGCAGAGCAGGTTAGAGTGTTCACCTCCCCTGCAGCCTGCTGCTGAGCTCTGGGCTTTAGCTAACATGGACACCTTCAGAGAATTACCTGTACAACACATATGCACACACTTAGAGGACAACAATAAATGCACAAGTCAGTGAACACTCAGCAGAAAGACAAACACATGGTTCTAAACAGACAGTGTTGAAGATAAGATGAAGCACTGGACAAACATAAACACTGTTTAAATACAAGAGCTGCTCTTACGTGTGGTGGATCCTTTAGAGAGGCTGCTGAACTCCTCACGATGCAGTGATTTAGGCCTGTTCTTGCGGGATTTAGTTCTTGTCCGAGGCTTGACCAGACCCTGCTCTTCCATCAGGGCTTCCTGCTTTCTCCGCAGGTATTCCTGTTTAATCAGCTCTCGGCGCGCCTTCTCTTCCTCCTTACGAATACGATCCTCCTCTGCCTTACGTCTTAAATGAAGGAAAGGGAGTTAAGAGTTAACCTCATATGCCCTTGTATCTACCCTCCTCAGATAATTCTTCATCCTTATTTATGTGCAAGTTTGTATAAAAACATACCGAGCCTCATCACGTTTGAGCTCACTCTCTGCTTCCTGGTGCAGCTTCCGTAGTCTTGTTTCTTCAGCTTTGCGCTGCTGTTTGAGGAGGAAGGCAGCACGTCGTTTTGCCATCTCATCTTCGGCCTTCTCATCATCCTGGAGGATAAAAGAGAAACTTGTGAGATGTCAGATTGCAGTTCACCATAAAAACAACACCATAAAAATATGAACATGTGAATTTTACCTTGAAGAAGAAGCCCAACACATTCTTCTGCTCGGCTTCTGCTCTGCAGTCTGTAACATCTGCACTGTCGTCCTTTATCGGATCTTTCAGCTCTGACAAGTCGACCTCAATTAGCTGACTCTTGATCCTGGTGCTCTCATCACCACCTCCAGAGATCGCAGCTTTTTTCTCCAGTTGTTCTCCATCCTGTGATGGAGATTCAAACGCCTTGCAGATAACTGGTTGTTCCTGTGGTTTCAGCTTGCCTGAGAAGGGCTCACACCCCTCTCCGGTGACTTCATGGACTCTGAAGGTAGCATTTCTCAGAATATTTCTCTCAGTTTTGGAGCTTTCAAGAACACTCCCTGTCTCCTGCTCTCCAAGCGTACCTTCTCTAGGAGAGAGTGTGCAGTCTGGGGATGGGATGCTTGACTTGACAGAAGCCGCTTTGCTGTTTTCTTTACTCTTTTTCTGCTCTGATGCTTTGCTCCGTTGGCATGAACTTAACTTGGGAGGACGGCGGGCAGGGAAAGAACTGCTTCCACTGATATCTACAAAGTGAACTGCGAAAGACTTGGAGTCTGAGGTAGAGGATGTTACTTGTGTTGTGTTGGGGGTTGTGCTTGGGACAGTTTTTATTGGGACAGTTTTTACAGGCTCTGGGGGTGAGGCCACACCCTGCTTCATCAGCCGGTCTTGCTGTAAGGAGAGCTGCATCATCTGCTGTTGAATTGAACTAATAGCTTCGTTGAGTAGATCTATGGAGCGGGAGCATTCATTCAAATCAGGTTCAGAGCTATTATCCTGAGACAAAGCGTTCCACTTGTTGCTGTTCATCGGCCCTGCCGCTGTTTGACCTTTCAGCACATCAAGGCAGGAATCATCCTTGCAAAACTGGGTCTTTGTTTTTCTTCTGTCAGCAGCTGTTAGTCCAGAGGATTCCTGGGAGTGTTTAAGGGGTAAAGGAAGTGTGTCACTCTTCCCTCCACCCTTCTTAACAATATTCAAGAATGCAGCTTTCCCAAGCTTTAGCCTCTGCCTTGCTGACAGGGTCTCCACCTTCTTCTTCTGGTACTCGATTGCACGCCGTTGCTCTTCCAGCTGCATGTGAAGTTGAAGCAGCTCTGAAGGCACAACTGAAGGACTAACCATTATCTTCTTCCCTAAAACAGAGCAGGGCTCCTTACCTAATGAGAAAGGAGCCGTCTCAGAGCCATCTGGTGTGGTCTTTTGGGAGCTGCTGGTACTTGAGTATCCTTCACGGAGACCAAGTTTTAGGAGCTTCCTCTCAGCAAAGCTAGTCATCTTGACACTTGCGCTGCCTGAAGCGCTACAACTGCTCGCCCATGATGCAGTACTGGGACAAGGGCTTGAGCGCCCACTGACATCTTCCTTATCCTCATGCTCGCACACCTTCAAGTCCTCTCTAAGTTTGGCTGACTCTCCTTCTGCCTCTCCAAAATCAGTCATGTCACCTTCCTCGAAGAACTTTCCCCTTCCTGTTTTCACCTCTTTAGTTGGATCCATCTGATCGTCCTCTTCCTCATCTTCCTCAAGGTCTGCAATGTCAGAGTCAGAGTCATGCCCTGCCTCCAACATAGAGGGAAATGGAGTGTGGGGGTCTGGTTCCCCTGACAAATGAAGGAAAAAACCATGGGCTTGCTTTTTCCCAGACGGAGAGGCACCTGTTGACCCTTCTGTGGATGGCCTGAGAGAGCTATGGAGCGATTCTACCACAGGTGTAGATTTTTTCTGAGAGGTGCTTGGGATACTAGTAGCTTTTTTCTTAGCTATTCTACAGCGACTCTCACCACTTTCCTGCTGCTTGCTCAGACTGATGCTTTTTTCCTTGGCTGGCTTAGGGACGGTGGGCATCAAAGGCTCCAGATAGAAGCTTTCTGCTTGCTGGTCCAAACTAAGAGGATCTGCGTCATGCCGAAGAGTACAGGAAGAATTGAAAACCCTTGAGGATGAAGTTGCACTCTGTACTTCCAGCTCATCCTGCTCCATGTCACTTCCAAGCCGATGTCGAGAAAATGCAGAGGGATGGATGACAGAAACCAGTTCCTCTTCCTCTATTTCTTCTTCTTCATCTTCTATGCGCATGTGACTAAGTAAGCTTTGACCACTGAGTCTGTGCTGAGGATGGCCTGAACCCAGGATGTGTTTGGGGGTTATGCTCATGATGTTAGAAGCTAAGCTGTCTTTGCTCATGGAGCGAGCGAGGCTGACGCTGTCTGCGTTGTCCTCTGTGGCAAAATGCAGGGCATAGGGCGCTGGCTGGGACAAAGGCCTAGACAAAATAATGAGAGAAGATGAAAAATGTGAGTTACATGAGCAAATTATATGAATCACAGAGCAACTAGATGAAAACTGAGAACCTTTCTGTCAGTGCAGAAAGGTTATAATCATGGCTTTACCTCGCCCTCCTTTCTGGCCACGCCAGTATGGAGCCCTGATATTGCCCATCTGTTTGTGTCACAGAGTTTGACCTATTTCTCAACTCTGTGAAAAGAAAATATGAAACATATGAAAAATGTTTTCTCAGTTGAGCACAATGACTGTAAAAGAATTTCCAAATACAAAATTTTTACAAAGGAACTTCTAGGATGGAATAGTAAGCTAACAAAAAAATGCCATGTTGGAATGTTACAGTTTAAAACAATTCTGCAAAATCAGTTGTTTGTTTTTTTCAAAGTGGACATCAAAATAATGAAATATACAGGATATATTTACATAAAAGATCAGAATATGTTAAACCTCCCTTTCATGTCTTATCTAGCTTAAGTTCAGGAGCAAAACCACTTCAAACAGTCCTGCTATATATCCACAAATGTCTTCCTGCCCTTCACATATTTTTGTTTTCTTACTCTATTATTTCTCTCTTCTACAAAACAACTAAGTAGCATGTCAACTGGTGCTTTGGTCTTACAAAAAAAGCTGTTTTAATTGTGATTTATAACAGCATACTGAGCACCAGACACTGGGGTGAATATCTGTAAATATATTACCTGAAGTGCTCTCCTGAGCCACCTTCTGCTGCCTCTGTCTCAGTGGCAGCAAAGAGTGAGATGAGCTTGATGAGGTCGGTTTGGAGCTGTTAAAGAAAGACAGAGTGAAGATTTTAAAGTTAAATTATGTTAATAAATGGTCTGAAATAGTCTAAAAACATATATAACACAAAGTGATGTCATTAGATCTTATACCACTCCTAGGAAAATGCTACATTATATGAAATTACTTAACAAATCTTTAATTTAAACATAAATCTGTCTCTGTATGGCATCTCTGGAAATACATGATTACAGTTTGATACCTGAGTTCAGGACTTTGGGTCGTGGTCAAGATGTCAGCTGAGTTTGATGAAGGCAGGAAGCTTCGTTTGGTGACATTGGAGATGGGTACATAGGACCGAGAACTTTTAGGTTGAAGCAGTAGTCTCACTATATCAATGGTAGAGGGATATATTACACATAGAAAGTAATGTCATATTGGCACATAAACCTTTTTCAATACATCTCTAAGTTTTTTCATTTGTACTTCTCTAATGTAAATCATTTATACTACAAAAATAGATGGAAGTAGAGTGTGTTTTATACCATCTTTTATATCCTGAAGGTCTCTGGGCTGCACAAAGTCTGGCTTCACATTCTCAAACCACCAGAAAAGCTCAGCAATGAAGACCATTACATTATTCTGCAAGATATAGTTAACAAGGTCAGGGTCGAGAGCAAGACATGACAATGAGACCTACGATCCATTTCTTCAAATGAGACAGTTAAAAGAGCAACAGCAGACATGATGATGTAGACTATTATCTACAGAAAATCATTATCAATTAATTCCAAAGTCTGAACATGACGTGTTTTGAGTCTCACCTTTAATACTGGTGGAGTGTACAGGAGGTCCTCAAGCTTCAGATGGAAGCATTTGTTCAGGTACTCATTAGAAAACTCTGTAAGTAGCTGGATGTTGTATAGGCTGTCTGCTATGGAAGGAACCTCCTTCAGGCAGATATCTGTGCAGAGCAGAAGAACAATGTTCAGTATTATCAGGCTGAAGTTGATTGATTTCAAGTGGTAGATCAAAACCTTTTCACATGTTTTTTTATTGGAGTCTTTAGCATTTAGGAAAATATTTTTGTCTGCTCATGTGCAGATTGTTAATTGGAAAACTGCTACCACTCTCATATTTGTATGACACATATGAGACTTGAGCCAAAATGCAGACAGCTCAGCTTAGCACAAAAATTTAAAGAAGGCTAATTTTGCATATTTGGATGGATTATTGTTGACCAGTGATGTTTCCCCTTGTTTCCAGTCTTAGATCAAACCAAGGCTGAAAATCTTATATATAGAAGAAAAAAATCAAATATAAACATTTATGTTACTGTACCTTCCAGTCTAATAATTTCTGGGCAGTAGAAGTGGATCACAGCGAGCAGAGCTGTGCCATCACACACATCCTTCAACAAGTCTTCCAACAGTGGGAAGTGCTGAAGTGTTCGACCTGTCAGGTGATCTCTGCGGTAGCGCACCTAAACAGCAAAAGAAGGCCCAAGTTTACACAATGACTACAAACTTATCTGATCAAAAACTGAATCAGGTTCTCACACATCCCACAATCATAAAATTTCTGACTTTGTTACTCATTCCTGCCTCACTTTAACAAATTAACTGTAGAGTTGATGTATTCATTTGGATGATAGTGCTTTATGATATCTGTCTTTGATAGGAGCACCTTGTGCATCTATCCTATCGTACGATGCATCAATGTGTGAACTTAGTTATTAAAACTGGTGATGATGTAAATGATTTTCAGGTTTATCTAAGAATAAGGTGGGATAAGTGGTGGATGAATATGAAAAACAATAAAAACAGAGTGAAGAAAAGGGTGAATAATGAGTACATTACCACACGAGAGAACTCCACAGGCTCCAATAAGCAATGGGCCAGAGCATGCAATAAATCAGGCTGGTGGGGGAAGAAAGAAATGATTGGGAGGATGTTAATTATGAAATGAGACAATCTATAAGTGGACATGTGGAACCATTTAATGATGAGTTTGAAGTTCACCTCTGTGTGGATGTTTTGAAAGGGGCAGAATATAGTTAACCCTATAAAGCCAAACGTATCAAATTTGATACATGCATTTTCTGAGACATTTTGTATGATTTTATGGTGAAAACTTTGCTCAAAGCCCTGTTGAACACAATCTGATATTTGCCTTCTGCCCCCTAATGGATACCAGGAAGCAAAAGACTACACTATAATAATTATGACATATTATATGGTAATAAATGGTAGATATGCAAAGAAAAATTTTGTTATTTTTTCCCCACATTTTATTAAAGGGCCAAATAAAAAGATTTAAAAAATTTGACTTTTCTCCCCATTTTTTCTTGAGTTGGCCTTTAAAGGGTTGATAAAATTATGTAAGGCTTTAGAAATGAGTGTAAATGAGTAGGAAACAAGCCTTATACACAGAACGTTTCTACCATTTTACCACTAAAAGGTATGAAGCCAGCGTCACTACACACGCTTCTCCATGTCAACATAACCTCTATAATGTCTGGCTTTTCTTTATAATTGTGTTCAAAGTCATTCTGACCTTAACTCTGACTGAAAGTGTGCTGCCCAAAATGAGACTGGCACAGGAAACATGCAAGGCCACAGGACACATACATTCACATACACTCAACAGGAGATTGCAAGCATTTGCACTTACAGGTACAAGTTTCCAATACCATTTGGAGGGAGACTAGTGTCCAAGAGCCACAAAGGGGAAGGGATTTGGGGGGATACAAACAGGAAGAGCAGTAGACAAGTCAAGGATCAGATACAGCTACAGGAAATCAGATTATGTCCTGTCAGAGAAAAATCTGATCCAATGTGATCTGGACAGGAATTAGACTGAAAAAAGTATCAAGACTTTCTTAATTTTGCAAACAGAAGAAAAGACATCTCCATAATACTTTGAAAAAAAAGAAGTATCCCCACAAGAGAATTAGCTAAGCTTACATTAGCTAACATTAGAATTTATGCTAATTTTGTGAGTCAGAACTTAATCTGATCTGAATAAATGGAAATGATATAACTATCCTTAAATTCAACATAAGATGTTTTCACACATGAACTCTGGCTGACAGAATCATGGGTCGGTCTCCTGATCCCTCAGTCCACATACTGAGGTGTCTTTGAACAAGATACCAAGCTCAACTTTATCACATACAGTGAAGTGTCTGTGATAGAGAAAAGTGTTGTGCATACAGAATAGGAGGCACTGTATGAGTGTGTGTGGATGGGTGAATGAAGCTTGGAGTATAAAGGAGCTGTTAACAAGAGACGAAAAAAAAAACTATCTTTATTTATATCAATAATACATGTATTAATGCATGATGTATCTACAAAATTAAGATTTTAAAAGAGGTAAACAATTCATAGAAAAGCAAAACAAAGAGGAGAAAACAGCAAATACAATTAGCATGGATATTCGCTATAAATATTTTAGAACAATCCTCGAATCAATCACGAGTTCAATGAAACTGCAACAAAGTGCTGGTATAGCAAAGTCTGCACAAGGTTTGGTTTGTCCCTACGTTTCTGTTTTCCTGTACTGCTCTTCTGGATAATTTCACCGATAGTGAGTCGTTTCCTCAGCATCAGTGTCAGTTAGTTTTAACTCTTTGCTTATCTATGTTAATTTCTACCAATCATGCATACTGTTAATAGTGCCAGTTTCAAAAACGTGCACAAATATACGTTGTACAAATAAAGGTTGTAATCCATAACAAAATGTATTAGTCACTGGCTTAACTTGTCAGCTCTGTTATCTTCAGTCAGAAGACAGAGCCTTTTAGCTCTCGTTTATTCCTGCATCCATCACACTACTAAATAAAGACATTTGATGATTTGGCTACAGTATATGACACATCTTGAACTTTGTTTTAAAGTTTCAATTCCTAGATTTGTATTTATAGGTTTTATGTTTTAAATTTGTTCTATCTAGGAAAGTGTTTTAGGGCATATTCTGTTCTGGTTTACTGCTTTCTTTTTTGGTTGTTACACAATGAGCTGTCTTGAAGCTCCTGCAAAAAATCTCTATGAGGACAATAAAGTATTCAGTTTGGTTTGATTAATGTGACTCCATGGCAACATTACACTTTCCTAATAAATGGAATAATAGGAGCTATATTTTCAGACCAAAATACTACATATTATAGAGGCCGACACTGTTAGACACTGGCACACCTTGTGATCACATCCTGCCATCACAAGGTGATGTGAGAATCACAATGCAAGCAGGAACTTTCTGTTAAACCATTGCAACGACAGAGGATGTATTTTCTTTTTCACATGACAGTACATGCTTGTAACATCACAAACAGAGGGTCAAGAGACAAAGACAACAACATTGCTGAAGAAAGAAACTCTTCAATGCATTACACCTTAAATAAAGATAACCCCCAAAAAAGGGGCAAAAGAAACAAAGTAACAGACACACTGTAAGACAGAAAACATAGAAACAAAAAAAATATTTGACCTTTTGGTGATTGGGTGAATCAAGTAGATGTTGCTTCATTTTACACTCTTTCTCTGTAAGCTCTCTCATCTTCATGTTCACCTAAAGCAACAAACATACACAAACATAATGTACAGCATAGAAGCTCAAAAACGGTCCAAGCAATTCAAAAAAGAACACTGACATTTGGTTATTACCTTATTAATCCAAAAGATCATTGCATCCTCAAGGTCATAAGGAAGCTCCTTGGAGGCACTGAAGTTTGAAAAGCGCTTCACACTGGACACCACCTTCTCTATGCTGATCATCTCCACTGTGTAGGCCATCATCAGAGCATCAATGAGGTGGATGTGGGAGCTCTGGAAGGAGAAACATTATGAGTCATCTTTTAGTGGATTAATAGACGCATATACGCAGATCTAACAGTCATTGAGTTAAAATGACATGTTCTGCGGCATATTATGATTACCAACCCCTTTTGAAGTAATCCTGCCTGCAACCTGAATCACACTCATGGGTTTATTGATATCAAACAGGTAAACTATAACAAACAATTATAGCAAACTTTTGAGTCTCTCTTCTGGAGCAATAATTTATTAATACTGAGTAACACAGCATAAACCACTACTTCTCAGCCAGCTTGTCATTATGAATGAATTAATGAATTAATTTTTTTCTCATCCAAAAAGATCACCAAGCTCTGTAACCAAAAAAGGAATAGGCTAAAGCCAAGGCTTATTTTTGCCTATCCTATACAATCCATGTTATCATGTTATTTTTTCACACCTGTGGGATACAATTAATATTTCTGGAGAGTAAGCATCTTATAAAAATGAGAAAAGCGTATTCAATTTTAAAGACTACACATTTGGCCACATAAATATTTAATTTGCAGACACCAAAACCTGCAAAACTGTCCAATCTGCTGGAGCATTATCTATTCCACTACTCTTGGCTCAGATTTGGTTTGGAAAACAAAATCCAATGAGCTCACTACCAGATGGTGGGTGCGGGCTGCCAATTCACTTATGTTATAGTCATACAGAAAGTGTATCCATATTTACAGAAACATGTACATTTCCTGACCAATTATTATCATTATTTTTTTAAAGCTTTTTGGGTGCATATATTACACATTAACAAGTTATTCTGTATACATTTGATGTACTGAAATAGAAAAAACAAAAGAATATTAATGTTCATTTTGATTCTTGCGACTGGTGTGTCGATGAATGAATGTGTAATTCACTCAGTTCACTCACTGAGGTCACATTAATATTCATATATATGGTGCATTTCATGCATGAGGCAACACAAGATGCTTTACACAAATGAAAACAGAACTATATTTGAAGCCCTTTTTTCTAAAAGAGTGAGAGCAGAAGATAAATATTGTCTGACAATACATGAGAGAAAGAAGTACAGTTAATGATTTAGAAACAAAGAAGAGATCTGTATCAGAAATTTAAAAAAAAGACTAATGGTTTGATATCAAACTCAATACAAAAAAATGTGTAGCAGCACACAGACAAGACATATCTGCAACTGGAAAAGGACACATCCCATTCTTGGAGACACTTTGGTCAACTTTGCTATATACATAAAGGTGATATGATTTGACTAGACTTGCACACATGCAGCATCATGTAGAACCAGCTTGGTGTCTATTTGTCCGAGGGGAACTAAATGTATTTTGGGCCCAGAAAAATGACACAACTGTCAGAATACAGCACAGTAATGGCTGAAAAATTACTATTGTGTCTCCCACCTCATGTCAGTGACCCCAAATTCACTTGAATATGCACCTGAATAGATTTTGTGCCTAGTACTTTTCTGCAAAACATTCTCAAATCAAAGCATAAGTTTAACAGGATTTCTTTTCTGAAGTGGTATCTGTTCAGAATCCACTCTGTGCCCTCACTAAGCAGATCAGGTCACTCTGGAGATGCGCTTATGATGGAACACATGAATTGCAAAATTCTCAGTGTCATTATAATCATATAGCACAGGTGTCGTGTAAGTTTTGGCACCAAAATAAACATTATTACCTACAGAGTAAATATTGTTTTGAGGAATGAAGGAACATATGTGGATTTTGCATTCTGTGACAACATCAAAGCTATTTGCAGTTTCCTTGTTTTACCCATAGATTCTGTGTCTAATCATGGGCACAGCTGTGCATATATGCACATCCCTAATTATAAGAACAAGTTGGTAAATGTTACACTTTGCATGGAAATGTTCTTACATAATTAAACACAGTTGATAGATGAGGGTCAAGGATCTTTAGTTGTTTAATGCTCCACTGAACTTTAGATATTTAGATTTAGATTCAGACTTACAATTCAAATAGTCTAGATGCATGTACAATGTTCTCAATCTAGAAAAGAAAAGGCACTGAGATGCCTTTGAACAACATCTATCATGTATGAATATGTGTAATTAATTTTACAATTTCCCATAGGATCAATAAAGTATCTATCTATCTATCTATCTATCTATCTATCTATCTATA
>JBBBVU010000020.1:8090940-8115975 GCA_037177055.1 Atherinosoma microstoma
TTAACACTCTGAACAAATGAGGGTAGGGAAAGGAATTTTGAAATACAGATGGCGAATACTTCGAGCAACACGGATCACTCTACTTTTAAGGATTCTGGTATACTTCTTTTTTTTTTAAATATACTTTACTTGTTTATTATTAAAACTATGTTACTGATGGTATCCAACTTGATATTATGAACTACCAACCATTTTGACGGGGGACGAGCTGAGATCCAAATCAGAAACAGGTGTGTTGTTGCTCTCCAGGACATAGATGCCTTTCCTGGACAGAGCCTGAATGACAGACTGGTGGCTTTGGAGTGAGGCAGCCTGCTCAGCAGGAAGAATGAGTCCATAGACACGGCAGTAGAGCTCTCCAGACAACAGCAGGCGGATGATGGGGGGCTTGATATGCTCCTGCTCATACTGGTCCGTATAGAAAGGGTCTCGTAGATCTGGAGGGATATGATCTGGAAAAAGAAACAAAGACGAGCATTACTGAATTGCTGAATTGTTTATAAGCTGTTGGATAAAAGATAAAAGCTTCAGAAAGTAAGGGTTTTTTTTTTCTTTTAAAACATGCATTAAGTCATGAATCACACCATACCTCCACACTATTTTTATGCAAACATGTGACCACCAATGTCTCAATGTTACATAACAGAGAAGCTCCCAGTGTGCAGACTATCAAGGTATTAGACTGTCTTAGAAGAAAGCAGTGGAATAGCACGACACTGAGACAAAGTCAGTGGTAGAGCAGCATGCGAGGTAGGCATGCTGAGGAATGGAAGCTTTAATTCAAGAGCTAACAAGACTTAGTGGTTATACTTAAGCTTACTGTGTTGTCTGGTGTTTTCCTCCATGTGGACACAGACATGGGAGAGCTATTTTTACATGCCTTGGACAAGCTAATCCAGAGTTAAGGCCTATAGCCTTTTCAAAATTTAGCTTCCAGCACATTCTGTAGTCTTAGGCAAGTGATGACGAGGACAAACAAGGTACCAGAAAACATCTGACAAAGTTTACAACTGGTTGGGTTTTTGTAAAACAACAGAACTAATATTAAATAAAGGCTATTTCATACCCTGGTTCTTAGTTTCTGTAAATCACACCAGTCATGGCTGATTAGATATTACGAAACAGATTTTATTTCTTACAGTCAGTCAGATGAGCGGATCAATAGCACTCATATCGGTTCATTAAATATGAAACAAGAGTAGAGAGGTGGCAAGTTTAATTTGACATCAAGACTCAAAGGAGTTGGAAGAATCTTTAATGGTTCTATCTTAAGTTTAAGAATAATTGTCTTCTACTGCATTTTTACTATGTAATAATGGGTTGTTGTTTTTTTGGTTTTTTTTTTTTACTATTGTTGTCTGTATATGTGCTCTATATGGTGTTTCTGTGCTATGTGTAATGTTATTTCTGTTTCTGACAGCTATAGTCAGATACAAAGTGTATTTTTCTCGATGATTGACGTTGCTGTATATGGTCCCTATTAAATATACTAACTAATTCTCAACAAGCACCTCTCAAGTTTAGCAATTGAAAAATTATATCTTTTTAAACTCATTATCAATAAATACTGGCTTGATGCAGTAACTTCCCTTGGGTTTCTATGATTTCATCATATGCACCAAAAAAGACGTTGAGCATAAAGCAAAGCTGCTTTGATATTTGACTTTGTTTTTTAGAGGAAGGCTGATGGTTTGCTTCTGTTTCCAGTCTTAATGTTGTGCTAAGGTAATTGTTAAGGTAATTTATTATAACAGAATAGTATCAATCTTTTCATCTATCTGCAGCAGAAAGTAAATAAGTGTTTATCTCAAAAGGTCAAATTAGTCCTTTGACATTAGTCCAAACCTCAGAGGATGCCTGACATGAAGACATCATATTGTGATGCACTTCTTTCAACATCACTATCATTTTGTAGTTGCTCTCACACAGTTTAATATTGCAATGGAAGAGGTTTCTTAGAAAAGCCTTTATACTGTGGCTGATTGAGTCACAAATCTCAAAATTTTAGTAATGAAAATGATATTTTATATACATGCTCATCCTAATGTCAGAGTCAAATAAATAAGATGGCAAACAATAAGACAACCGTATTCTTCCATCAATATCTAGCTGCTCTGAAGGCATTAAAGCACAGATAAACGAAACAATTTTTCTCAATTAAAAAGATATAAAAGACAATGAGGCATCCATCAGTTTAAAATACACCACACAGCAGTCTTAGATAAAAACTACAGCACACTGTGAAGACCTCAGCTGTGCCTTTCAGAGCAGACTGCATACTTGGCACGGTCTTCAATCAGTTTCCTCTTCACTCTCTGCTGATACAGCTCAGTCACATGCACAAGAGAATCCAGATCGTGTGAGAAAATACCCTTCTACACCATGTCAGGTCTGATTTCATCTGCCTTGTTTTTTCTTCAACCCTTTTCGCCATTCTTTACCCTGACGTCTCCACAGCCTCAGCTGTCCCACAATGCCCTTTCGTCCTTTCTGGTTGCTGTGGAGATGGGGAATGCTGGCATGGTTGGATGTGGGGGCTGGGATGCTGTCCCATCTCCTGCTCACTGGATCAGTTAATGGTCCCTGACACCAGGAGCTGTTTGTCTGAGTGTGTGTGGTAAGAAGAATTGAAAGGCAAGGCAGGTGTTGTTCTCTAATCCTTGGTGATAACACTCCTTAGAAATTTATTATCCACCTGATCCAAGCATTTAAGCCCACCCTGGTGAGAATGTGAAGGGAATTAACAAGAGATGTGTGTATGTAAAGTCTTTGTTCCTATTCTTTCTGACACTAGGTCAAACTGACCAGAAGAGATCTTGCTGACAGTCGAAGCAGGGCTGTCAGACGCTGGGCTCTGCAATGGAAAGATACAACTCTCCCATCAAATAAGACAGCGTAGTGGAAAAACCTCCCTGAGACTGTTTTTCGAGAAAGCACAGCCTTTATGTTGTAACACCCACAGGCACACTCAAGAGTCCCACCCTGCAGAAAATAATGAAAAGGCTGGAGCCAATCAATCAGCTTTTTACATTTAAGCTTTGAATGCAACTCTGTAGAAAACATGAGCACACAATAGTGTTAATTCATTAGATTTAAAGAGGATAGGTCCATTAATGTATTATGTGATGTGATTATTGTACACACTGAGAGCCAACGTTATTTAGAGAGGTAATATAGTGCAGTTTTGGATAAAATATCTATAGAAGGTGTTAGTAAATATTAACTTTTTACATATCTATCTGTGTCTTTGTAGAGTGAACATCAGAGGAATGACAAAAAAAACATATTTGAGATGGGTGAGTAAACTCATCATGACTATTTTGTCAATTATATGACAAGATTAATTTTTAGCTGTAAAATTTTCTACTTTGGACACCTTGACTGAACCCTGTTATCAAATTATAGGGATTCATGTTTCTGTTATTGTTCCAATATTATCTATGCAACATAACTTAGCAGAAATGGTAAGGAAATTTGTATCTGATTAATTATTTCTCCCCTTTAATAATACCAATTGGTGTTGTATTATATATTATTGAAAAGCCTGATTAGTCATCTTTACAACAAGGTATAACTTGTATGAGTGTGCTTCTGTGAAATGAACAACATATCTAAATGTGTAGTAGGTGGTGCCTCCAATAAATGTGCCAAAATCCCTTGCAATATTCCCTTGTTGGTATTCACTCCTGTTTTGAGATGCAAGCGCTACCAGGTGCGTGCCAGTCCCAGGTGTATGAGTGGAACCTTATTGGCACCTTTCTGATAGACCGACATATCAAAATTATATTTTAGAGCAAGTGGTGATCCCATATCTCCAGAATCTGAGACCAAATTCCATCCTCCAGGAGGACAATGATGGACAGAGCCAGAATCATCACAGAGTACCTCCAGTATTTGATAGTGGACAACTCAAAAAAAGAATGAATACCAACAGAAGAATATTGGAAGGGATGTTAGCTCATTTTTGGGGGCCACCACCAACGCTTTTAACTGTGCTGCTCATTCCACAGAAGTATGATCCTTACAAAATTATAACTCTTTGTAAAGGTGATTAATCAGACTTTCCAACAATCTATAATACAACACCAACTGGCATTATTAAAGGGAAGAAATAATCAACCAGTCAAATTTCCTTACTTTTGTGCTAAGTTTACAAATACCACATCTGTACATGCTATAAAATATAACATATAAACATTACATCCTCAGTGTATATACAGTAAATAAATAATTTACGCATTTTTCTATTAACTGACAGGCCACATGCTGATAAAACAAATATGTGAAAACCAGGAGACATATGATGCTGACAATACTCCATATATCAGTTTATAAATCTATCATTTTCTTACCATTTATATTACAAACTTGAAAACATGAGAAGGATTTTTGGCTCTTGCTAAAATAAATGAGTAAATAAATGCTTTCTCCAGTTTCCAGCACAACATTTTATCAATGGCTTTGTTTCTCTAAGGTCATAAATAAAGATGTCATGGGTCTAAACAAACAGGCTGTGTTGAACAAGAAACGAGCCCTCAGGTCCAATCCCATTAAACACTTAAACATGTGACTGGCTGTGGTGGCTTTCACACCAGCACACAGACCTCTCAGCACCGCTGTGTTTTTGAGTTGCTTTGCATTTTAATCCAAAGACAGCCCAACACGCTGACTAAAGAACCGGGGCGGTGTAAGTGTATTTGCCTAAGTTAGGCGTAGTGATACTAGGTATTAGGTATGACATTGAACATATTGATAAGGTTACCAGGCTTACGAGGCTCCAATTCTGATAAACTAGATTGTTGTAAACACAAAGTGTGTTTATATGTCCTATGCGTCTCAAAAAAATGTTGTGTTTGTGTGAAAACAGGCCCAATTCTGGGACGGCAGACTACCTGATCATTTTTGGAAGTCATGTTTATGCCATCTACCTGCCTAAAACATGATTCTCACATGTTCTTGGGAGAGTAGTGTACACATTTGTCCTGAGAGTTGATATGAGATATATAAGGTCATAGATGTCAGTAGGTCTTTCATGATTGTGAAATTCTTCTTCCTCTATTATATTTTAAGCCTACAAATATGTATTAATTCCCATGAACACTAATAAAGAACAACAAACATTTATAGGTTTTTCAAAAAAAATTGGAAATAACAAATCCTATACATCCACAGCAGACAACAGAGTGGCAGCGAGATGACGTCATTAAAAGAGCAAAAAACGTTATCAGTCATTTAGCTGTATCAAATGGTATAAAACAATGTGGAAATATGACATTCCTGTTAGTTTCACCCAGCTGTTTTCATACAAAAAACAATATAACAATGAGCACAATTATTGTGTCTAGGAACACAGCTTACCCTGCCAGCCACATATTATGCAAGTTTAAGCATTATCAAGCAAAGAAGAAGCCATATGTGAACGTGAGGCTGTCTTCTCTGGGCCCTAGCTCATTTAAAATGGACTAAGGCAATGTGGAAAACTGTTCTGTGGTTGAATGAATGAAAATTTGAAATTCTTTTTTTAAATAATGTACACCGCTTCCTCTGGATTAAGGACAATTGAGCTGTAAGTGCTCTGTTCAAAAATCTGCATCTTTGATGGCACAGGGCTGCATTAGTGCCTATGAAAATTGCATCTTGCACATCTGGAGAGACGCCATCAATGCTGAAATTTATAAACAGGTTTAATGGCAAAATATACTCCCATCCAGACATCTTTTTTATGGAATGCTTCACAAAATATCAGCAAGACCATGCTGAACAACAAACTCCATCTATTACAACAACATAGCTTTTTAGCAGAAGAGTCCAGGTGCTGGACTGGCCTGCCTGCAACCCACAGCTGTCCACCAACTAAAAAAGTCACATCATGAAACACAAAGTCTGACAAAGAAAACATTCTTCACCCAGAAAAATCCAGTAACTGGTTATATATATATATATATATATTATATTATCTCTGTTCCTAGATGTTTGCAGATTGTTGTTGACCCTTGGACGTCCCGTGGGTGGGACATGTCATATAAATATGTATTTCACTCAGTCTCCCTTCCAAGTACCTACACATGTTATAAACCGTTGGAAAACTAAGATTTTTTTTGATTTGAATGATGTATACGATTTCAGGCTACAATCATAACTGCAGATTCAGTAAACACTTATTTCAGACACAAATGCAATTTATCTTCAAAGCCATACTGTGCTCTAGTAGCAGATGATACTACAACAAAAATGGTCCTGTTACATCAGCAACGGTCCACTAAAAGTAGTCCAGTAAAATAGTTGGTCCACAATAAGTCTTTTATTGATAAAAACCTGTTTTAGGCAAATATAAATTGCAGGATTAAAAGAAAAGGTTAAAAGAGGAGGGGATACATGGCTCTGTCTGAACTTTTTTAAAACATGTTGCTGTCATCAAATTGAAGACGAACTCGTGCTTTTCATTAAATTGTAAAATATCTAATTCTCAACATTTGTTTTTTAAGTTGTAGAGTGAATAAAATGCTGGTTTATGAAAATTCTAACCATTGCATTCTGTTTTTATTTACATTTTACTCAGCATCCGAACTTTTTGCATTTGTGGTTGTGCATCATGCGTCTTCAGAACCTTTTGAAGTTATGATCATTTAAAGGACTCAATAATAACACTGGTTCTATCTGTTATTTGAGCAAGTGTTGTTGTGCATGTAAATCTTGAAATCAGTCTGTTGAAAATGCTCCTTGGTGTCCCTGCCACACCAAAGTAGGCAGTAGATTAAGGAAGGCAGGAAACTTGGCACAGTGTTAGTGATGATTTGGTGTTTAGCTGATCTGTGTCCTAGAACAACACAGTGTTGAGTAACAACAGTCTGAGAGGTAATGCTTCAGCCTTCAAAGCAAAACCAAAATACTTAATACACTGATGCTAGTATAAAGTTCTCCAGCTGATCTTGTGATTTTGGTCATGCTACTGTGGTATGACACTGTTTTTTTCAAATTTGGGAAAGTTATGTCTTTACTTTAAGAAAATAAGCTGTGTTTTAAAGATGCACTACTTAACTTTTGCCATTTTCTCAGTGACACGCCCCCTATTGACGGCTAATTTGGCATCCATATTGCATCCTACCTGTACTGTGAGCTCTCTCCAGACAGTAAAAAAAAAAAAAGTGTTATCTTGACTCTTGTCTTATCTCTTGCTCTATCTCTGTGAAACTCAACTGGAACGTCACGCAAACCTCTCGAATGAAAAAGTTATATAGGGCAGTTTCTACTGGGCAGCGATGGCTCTAGAAATGCACACAATAGTTCTCACTGTGCTATCAAACGAGTCTTGAACGTGGAGTTTTAAGGACCAAAAGTGTGTCAGCAGTTCCTGCATGACCAAGGCATTGATGCTATGGACTGGCCTGCGCATTCACCAGATCTGAATACATTTGAGCACCTTTGGGACATCATATCGCATTCCATCCACGTCACACCACAGACTGACCAGGGGTTGAATGATGCTCTGATCCAGGTCTAAGAGGAAATCCCTCAGAACATTCATTGTCCCATCAGGAGCATGCTTAGATGTTGTAAGGAGTGGATACAGGCACGTGGAGGCCACACACACTACTAAATCTCATTTTGAATTGTCTTGAGGAATTTCCACAGACGTTCTTTAAGTATTCCCTTTTATTATTTTTGAGCAGTGAATCTGGAACAGGATGAAACTGTTTTTTCACACATCTCAACATCATTTTACTGAGTCATCCAGTCCAACACCACCACAGGGAGGGGAACACTTCCACCACTCATAAATCTATGTGATACCACTGAGTCTTCCATTACTGAAATGCTGCCTCAGTATCTCCTTCCAAACACTTTGTTGCCATGCTCATAATAAAGACAGTGACTTGCAGAGTTGCATTAACAGCACAGCTGACCTCATGCTCACACTCCTTAGAGAGCAGCCAGTGAGTGACACAAAAACCTACATCTAAGTAGGAATTTCCAGACATTTACTTACAGCCTTGTGATGTAGAGCAATCACTTCAAATGTTTTATACAGACCTCGAAGCTGGCAAGGCAACTGGCCTGTGTTAAAGACTGATCACGAGATGTCTGCCTAAGATTTTCACTGAAATGCACCTGTCACGGTTTGGAAATATTTTCCTCAGAAAAAAATATACTCATCATACAAATACATTTTGTGAAACTGATTATTACAAACAAGACAACATATTTCTAATTAGGCTATGTCTGTAAATTATTCAATCTTTAATTAAGTCTGTAAACCCTTTAATATGTGATCTTTCATGTGAGACCCGAAGACTGAGCTTTAATTAATTCATATTTGTCATTTTGGACTAAGCTGTACCATTTGTTAAAACTATTTAATCCATCAGCCATACCCTCTACATCATTTCGGAATCAAAGGGAAGAGGAGCTTAAATCAGCTGACACTAGGAGGGAGTCAGGGTACACAAGGCTTACACAGAGAGACAATCATGTACTGTAACACTAAAATCCAAACCTTAGATCACCAATTAACTTGACATGAACATGTCTGGAAGAAACCAGCACATCTAAACAGCATGCAGACTCCACGAAGTAAGCCTCCAGCCAACCAGCAGGTTTAAACTCAGAGCCTTTTTGCTTTAAATTGACTGAAGTGATCAACTTCAAAACATGTTATAACAATCTCCTACCAGTGCAAACAATCTACAAACTGTTAATACCATACGTAATTATCTTCACTTAATGCATTATTTCAACTGAAAACCAATGGATTTAATACGGATAAAGTGTTACAACTAACAATACATGTGTCCCAATATACTTCACAGATTACAAAAGACTGAATAGAATAATAGTAATAATTATTTGGTGAAAAAAGCTGCTATGAACAAATCATTTGTATAAATCAATGTTTTCATTTATTGTGGCATAAGGTGAAATTTCTTGGACTCAATTGTCAGACAAGATTTATACAGCTTGTCTACAAAAATACAATATAGCATATAATATCCAAGATAAGAGTGCTTACATCCTCTTAGGGCAATTATAAATACCTTGTGAGAGCATCGTCTTAGTTGTGCAAAGAAAAACTCAAGAGAAATCCTTACCTATACCATAGGCTTTGGTAAACAACCAGCGGAGATTTGCGTCTATTTTGGCCCTTGCAGAGTCATAGAGCTCCAGTGGGAAAACCTGGGCCTCCATGCCTCCTCCTCCTCCTCCTCCCCCATCATCATCATCTGCTGCTGCTGCTCCCCTCCAGGTGCTGTCCCTACCAGCACTCACATCCATCCTGCACAGACAGAGACACAAAGATATTACTGCTAGTGGAAGCAAACAGCATTACATCATCGATATTAAGAACAAAACAACCAGGGCCTTGCTCACCTGCTTTGGTGATGTATGAAATCACACACATGAGCACACCTTGTCTACCGTACTACATCTGTATGTGTCCCTGATGCCAGTCATGATCCACATGCCACGTCCATTTATGCACTTTTAAATCCCACACAGACACTATTTACTTGCATGATTATCAGCTGATTATGTGTTAAAGCTGCACTTTTAGACACAAAGAACACTGTATTTTTTTTAACTAAACAGCCATCACAGAAAAAAATATTGTCAAAACACAGAAAGCTGCTGTTTTGTCATTTTGTAGCAAGTGCAGGCTTGACAGAATGACCAATGATTGACCTAACATTAACCTAGTACCGCTAAGTTCATTGTATTGACGGAAGGTCAGCTAGCTAAACTGCGCACACACGCACCTCGAAATGTAAGACAGCAAATATAACAAAAACTCACCTCTAAGAGCACATTTGGGTCCTCTCAGTCATTATAGCTTGGAGTATTTTGTTAAAACGCCAACATGCTGGCCTGGCGTCAGCTAACGGTGGAATAACAGAGACTCCTCCCTGTCCAGCGACACAAATCTCTGGCCTGTCAGGATAAACCAACGGCTGGCGGCTGATGCTCGTTAATCCAATAATAAAAAACCTGATTGGCAACCATCCGGAAGTCTGTTTTCGTGGAAATTATTAGAATCCAAAAGCTGTCTGTCTCATACTGAAGCTGTCAACGCTTCTGACAAGAGGTGTAGGGGTTGCCAGAGCAGCGCTGTTGTAGGAGCCTGTCTCTATGGGGACGGCGGGTGTTACCTTCAGTCAGTTCGACTGCAACACACCTGTCCGCCTGCTGGGGGCGGTGTTGCTCCGTACAGTGACAGCACAGGATGATTCATACACAGACCTTGTTAGACCCCAAACAAGCATGCAAAGCCCTGATAACATGAATGGGCAAATTAGGTAATGAGTTTAGATATTTTTTGGCCTTGTTAAGGAATTCACATGGGGCTAAAATTGGATCTCCGTGTAAAATCTAAATAAAAGTAAGGAGCTATGATTTGTTAATAAAGTTCAGATCTTCATGAAGCTTTTTGGTGAAACCTTTGTAAGGGTTTAGGTAATTGACCTAAAAGTTTTCTCTTAAAAATATGTGGGCTGTTATTTTTCTATATTCATCTATAATGTGATGAAAGTTGTTTTGAACCCACAATATGCAAAACTTCTCAGTGCAAGTGAAACAGGCCATCCTTAAGCTAAGAGAATATCTTTCTATCTTTTCAGATGATGTGAAGAACAATTTTAGGAGGCAGTCACATGTCATTATTCAGGTCTCATACAATAAAATACTTGACAACAGCAAAGGTTTTTGTGTGATCCTGATTTAAGCGTAATTCCGGCTTGTGAGGCTGCAACATAAAATTGAGAATGAATGCTTAAGATTAGAGAAATTGAAAAAAGAATCTGAGCAAAGTAATACAACAAAGAGCACAGTGTGCAGCAGTGAAAGAGGTGATTTCTCTGCTAGGCATACCAGGCTCGCCTTTTCCCCCCAACCTTCATAAGTGCAGGACAATGAAGTCCATGCACAATTCTGGAGAAAAATGTCATGACTGAATGTGGCTTAATCAGATTTTTGATAGTGATGGTTGAGTACATAGATGGTTGAGGTGGAGCCAGCTTTTTAAAAGGCCATTTCCATCTTTTTTGCTTTTAAACACATGACAGTGAGGTAAGATCCCAAACTATAAGGACTTGTACCCAACCTGCACAAAACAAAATTTAAGAACGTGTCTTTGTTGAAGACAAACGCTTGTCGTTGAGGGGAATTGACCACGAGGGGGCGACATTGTTCTGTTAACAGATAATTCAAACAAAACGTTCATAAAAATGGGTAAAATCCTCTCATATACTGAAGAAGCGAGTGGATGCTTTCATTTCATCTGGTCATTCAGGAAATTTTTTACTACATCAACTGAACTAAGCACATATTTAACCGAAAGGTGCCACCTTAACAACAAAGCAACGAAAAAGTAAAGCACTTTTAATCTTTACTGGTGTTAAGGCTGTTTGTTTTACTTGGTGAAAAATGCATTAAACTAAAAAAACAACTTTACCTTACCTTTAGAAAAAAGTGCAAAGTGAATTAGAGGCAATGATATGAGAGGATGGATATTTTAAGTAACTTTTAACATCATTGCCTTTTCTTGATAAAAGTGGACTCCATATTTCCAAATCCACATCTGCAAGAGCCACAGGGGGGCCAGATTAATCCCTTTTTTACAGGCGGTCAGAAATACAAGGACATTTAAAATCTCATGTTATAAACAAACAGTATCTTTCAAACTTCAGCATCATGTTAAATATTTTCCACACTTGGAAAGACGTACTTGTCTGTATTAAGTGGTAGCTCTTTATTTATCTTCTTTTTGTTTTAAACGATAAGTCAAAATTTTAAATGAAAACTTTTGTGCGGTCACATTGAGGCTCTAAAAGGTGCTGTGCACAATTACAATCTCTCACCAGATACTTCCTTTTACCAGGCAATTATTGTGACTTTAATTTTTACTCCAATACAAAATCAAACAAAATAAGTGATTAATTTATTTGATTCAATGCAGATCTCGTTGCTTCCTCCAGTTAAGTAGCACAAAGGTCCACTTACTGCATGAGACTTATACATATATATATCAGTTTTCTGTTAGAAAGAAAGCCAAATAAAGTTAATTGATGTAATAAACAGCACCTCAGAAGAAAAAACAATCAAAATCAAGAAAGAAAACAAGTATTCTAAGGCTTAACTGTATCTTTTTATTGAATCATGACAACTTTACAAAACATTTTAACAGGAAATATTTCTTTGCAAACTACAACTGTGCATGAAAATTCTAATCTTTTTTTAACTTCTTTAAAAACATCTTTTTACTTCTGGATTAGTTTATAAAACATGACATTTTGACACCTTAAACCACACTCCTATACAAAGTGCAGGTGATGTCTTTAAAAACACGAAGGTCCCCATTTCTTTTACAAACAATGCTTTCCTCTTTGAAGACATTCTTTACAAGAAATCTCAGAAATGTATAGCTTTTCGTGAGAAAAACGGAAATCACACTGGCATGTTTTAAAACTGGCAAATGTAACATTTAAACATTCTACAACAGGTCTGTAATTTAACACTTAGCAGGTTAAACACAATAACCATAATCAATGATTTGTAAAGCAATGATCACAAATCAAATTACTCAGCACCGGCCCAGACCATAATTCAATAATTAAGAATAGATTCAGCTTTATATAGATGCTTTTCAAGTCTAAAAAGTATCTCTCAGCCAATAAGGGATATTTGTTCTGTGCTAAAAAGGTCCAAAATCTCCAGTTTTACCTTTTTTCTTAGTTACTGTTTTTATCATTTTGCTCAGAGAAGACAGTGTAACAAGTGACATTCGGTAAGGTGACCGTTTATATAAATATATTAAATCAATGTCTAACAGACTCAGTGATAAGACTCAGTGAAATATAGTTCAGTAACAAAACTTGTCACTTAAAAAGAAAAGAAGGAGGTTAAAATATAATTACTTAATACTGAACATTTAAAATATTCTATAAAAGTAAAAAAAAAAAAAATCTGTACAAACATAAAGCAATGCATTACGCCAGAATAAAATTTTGTGAAAACTGATGGGACAAAAGATTGAAATAAATCCAGTGAAAATATCAACACAAGACAAATAAATAACCAGTGTACACATCAAGGAGGCTTTCTTTTTGATGTACTCTCCTTTTCAAACACTTTCTAATGCTCTCATACACAACAAAACAAAAACAAAAAACAAAATTAAAGCATAAATATAAAATCATCTTTTTCTCTCAGGTAAAAAATGGACATAAATAAATACAAAATACCTAAAACTGCTCGTATTAGTATAAAAACTGATAGAAAAAAAGAGCATCTTCAGTCTTGAGAACTCTTCTCACTTATCACCGTCTTTCTGATAAAAGTTTGTATTTATTGTATATCTGTTCAACCTGCTGTACGGTCCGTGTTACAAGTCTTTATTTAAACTGGTCTGGGATCAGATTCATCTGTGAGTGGATACTTGTAGGAGGGCTGGAGATGCCCTCTGACCAATCAGAAATGTTGGAATGTGGGGATGAGCTGGACCACTGGTCAGGGGAGCCAGGAGAGGGGGTTAGAAAGGGGTGGTCAGGCACCTGTAGCTGGTGGTTAGGCGTGTTGTCCATCGGGCCTGAATAGCTATGCTGGGAAGGAGGGGTTAGAAACTGGGTGCCGAGCATCTGCGTCTCCTGCGGCATCACAGTGTGGATGGGCAGTGAGCGACCAGAGCCGCTGTTTTGCTGCATGTCGGAACTGTTCAGCTCAACATTTGGGAAACTCTGGCTGAGGGTTTGACCGGCTGTGTTGGAGTTGGAGTTCTGGTGCTGGAGCTGCCGTGAGTGAGCCTGCTGCATCATGTGTGCAGATGAGCCAAGATGGCTGGTCTGCAGATTCTGGTAGCCCATTATCTGAGACAAAGTGGCAGTACTGACACCATGTAGAGGACCCAGTATGTTATGTGTCATGGGTGGCCCTTGAGTGAAGCTTCCTTGCTGGCCTACGCTGTGATGCATCCTGGAGATCCAGTCGCACTGACCTCCTCTGCTGCCACCTAGGGATGTCGTGCCCTGAGTGCTCGGACTGGACACGGGCAGGTGAGAAAGACGAGGCAGGTTAGGGTCAAAAGCCATGCAGCTCATATCCTTACCCATGTTCATCTGGCCCGTATGGGAGTCTCCACTGCCTTGTAGGTGATTTAGAGACATAGGCGGGGACTGCTGGAAAGGTGAAGGCATAGGAGGAGACGCCACATCGGAAAGGTAGCCATGGGGTGACTCCAGGGAATCAACCGGGGAGAGAACAGCTGATGTGTCTAACAAGTTACTCTTCCCATCCAGAGACTTTTTCTTCTTCATCCTGTTATCTTTGCCACCATCCTTGCCTCCTTTCCCACCAGAGCTAAGCTTTCGAACCTTCTTGACTGAGTGACTGGGTTTGAGGTTGCTGAGATAGTCATTGGGGGAACAGAGAGGAGGGGAAAGGGTGGAGGTGCTGAGTGGGGTACTGTGGAGTCCAGGACTTCTAACCACGTTGTACTCATCCAGAAGACGGACAATATCATGATGCATACGTTCCTGGGCAATATCCCTGGGCAGCTGGTCGAGATGGTCGGTGATCTCACGGTTGGCAAAGTGCTCCAGAAGAACTTTTGCGGTCTCAAAACTGCCTTCACGAGCAGCAAGGAACAATGGTGTCTCCTCCTGAAAACAAAAAACCCAGAAAGACAAATTAATAAAATATACAATAAACTTATTCACCAAGCTTCCTCACAATGATCCTTTCACATACTTTGTTATCTTGCATGTCTTTGTTTGCGCCGTTTTTCAGCAGCACCACAGCAGCCTCCACATTGTTTACAGCTGCAGCCCAGTGAAGAGCAGATTTACCTGCAGAGATTGCATATTTAAAAAGGTTTATCATCATAACTCTCAGCACAATGAGGCATGTGTTAGGACGCGTGAAGATGATAGATCGATTAAATGTTAGCTACCAGAATCGTCAGTGGCATTAGCGTCAGCGTGACAGTTGATAAGCTCTTCAACCATGCCTTCAACCGCCAATCGGGCAGCCAGGATTAGCGGCGTTGTTCCATCATGCATTCGGGCATCAAGATCAGTGGCTCGATTTCGGATTAAAATCTGTGTGGAGACAAACTTGTTTAGTTAAATTATCTTAAGATGCTGAGCAAAACAGATGGGAGACTGCAGAAGTGTGAGAAAGTACCTGAAACACTCCCTGGGCATCTGCAGCGACAGCGGCGTGAAGCGGAGTGCGACCCATGTTGTCCTGAACGTTGGCATCAGCGCTAGATTCCAGGAGACGTTTGGCAGCATCTGAGCGGGCATAACGGGCAGCCAGGTGGAGGGCAGTCTCACCTGTGCGATCGGTCTGGTTATGGAGGTTGGCGCCCTGATAAATGAAGTCAGAGATAATTTCTGCTGATGGATCCTCTTCTTCTTCACTGTTACCAGTCTCCAGGCCTCCACCACTGCAGGAGGCGATCATCAGGGGAGTGAAACCATCTGAAAATAAAGCAGAAAAGAGTGAGTAACCACTGAAAAGAAATTAGACAATCTGCATTTTCAAAACATAGAAAGAAAATCAAATTTTGGGGAAAACGTTGAATGCTTAGTAATACTATGTTTGTGCACACACCTGGTCCTCTAACGTTGACATCCATGCAGTCATTCTCTATCTCTCCCTGAGGAGGCGTTGGCGCTATGGATGCAATCCTCAGATCAGCTGCATCCAGGTGTTGCTGGGTCCATTTCCTCTGGTCAGTATGATCGCTCAAATCCAACATGGCCTGTTCCTCAAGCTGATAGACACAAAATGAATCAGTGTCAGTATCAATGGCACATACTATTTAGAGTTATATATTCAATTCATCACAACAATAAGAGACATATATTTTTTCTTACCCTGAAGCGCCTACATTCTGGATCATCATCACCCCATTCATTTTGGTTGTCATCCATTAGGTTGATGTCAGAGTTTTTCATTGGTCTGATGAAAAGATGAGAAAACGAGGCTCATTAGACTACCTTTACTACTTTACAGTCGATACATAAGCAGTGTAAATGATTTAGGCATTGCTCCCTTAAGGATTCGTATTTGAAGTCTGCTTACTTCAATCCCACTGAATCCTCTCCCAACGGTTCTCTGCGTTTCTTTTTACTGGGCTCTGACACTTTGAATCCTTCAGGAAACCAAAGTTGGCCATGCTCCCGTCGCCGCTTACGAGACACCAGGACACCCAGGCAGACAAATCCCAAGGCAGCCAAGCCCAGGAAGACCACATACATAGGGTAGAGCTCTTGATTGGGAGGGGGAGGTCTCACACCTGGTAAAAAAAACAGTTAAAATCACCATGTTATTTAGGATTTCAATAAGGTGGGTAGTTTTTCGATTATTTACATATAGGGTATGCAAAAGAGCACTGCATATGATGACCTACTTGTGACTGCTTCAATATAGGGGACATTGAGATTCCCACTGCTGGCAAGTGCTCCAAGGAATGCAGCAACATCTGTAGCACTCTGGAAACATTCAGTAGACTGCTGATAGCACTGACGGTTGTCAATCTCCAGATACACAATGGACCTATGAGCAGAAATGGATAGAAACATTATAGTTGTAAAATTTTCTATAATTCTATTTGACATAATTTCATTGTTTAAAATGTTGACAGATATCTTGTCTTCCTACCCTTTAACTTGCACAGGATCCAGCTCTCGGCGTTTCCGTGAGCTGACCATGGAAGACACGCTTTCCTTCACCTGGCCCAAAACATTGGCCGGCATCGAAGCCCACTCGGGCCAACCATCAGCGGAGCGTTTCAGCATGTTATGTCTGACCAAGTCTTGTTCATTGCCATAGTAGGGAAAGATCATGGGCTCTCCTTTGGCATCACGGCGGAACACCACGTTAGTGTGGAGAACGCTGCTGAGCTCTCTGAGGAAGGATGAGGAATGGTTTTTAAGCTGCTCTGGGGGGATATGGACCACCAGCACAAGATGTCCGTCTGCAAGCTTCTCTGGCATATTGTTGGCGCAATCCAGGCCGTCCCATTCACACTCTGCATTGTTGCAGCCTTGGTCGCAATGGCCGTCGGCATAATGGTCTTTACAATACTGATCATATAGAGGACTAGGGGGGGAAAGGAGGAGTAAACTTGTATTAGTATTCTGATACAAAAACACAAATGATGACCCCCAAAAGTTATTTTCTCCATGTTTTCCTGACTTACTTGCACTGTCCTTCCTGTCCTTGGCAGTCAAAGCCATCATAGAGACACCCTGGGCTGTTACATTGGCCATCACACTTTCCGTCATTGAAGTAACGCCAGCACTGCAGAGCAGCAGAGCAGTTTTGCCAGGGATCATCGAAATTAAGCGAGCAGTCTCCTCCATCCCAGCCGCAGGCGTGGTTGTTGCACAGCGAGTCGCAGATGTGGTTCCCCGCCCACTCGTCACACTGAGGAAGCTCACAGCTCACCTCCACTTCTGGAGGCGGAGTGATGTCTCGACCAAACCCCCCGACAAAGGAGTAGTCCAGTATGTGGCAAAGTAGGCCGTTGAAGTTGCTAGGACAGCTGCACTGGAAGAACGGTGCATCGGGAGTGATGTGGCAAGTCCCGCCGTTGTAACAGGGGTTGGAGATGCAGAGGCTGTCAGTTGGGGTTTGACACTCGGGCCCAGTGTAGGCTGAGGGACACAAGCAGCGTGGGCCCAGATGCCCTGAGACGCATGTACCACCATTCCTACAATTCAGACTTCCACAGGAACGAGAATCATACTCGCAAGAAGAGCCAGTGAAGCCCTGGAGGCATACAAATGAGAATTTATAATTAGTGATGTTGCTGGTTGCGACAACAAATCAACTTTTTAAGATTCATTAGATGTTGCAGCCACACTCACCGGTGGACATTTACAGATGAAACCATGAGGTGTGTTACTAGCAACAGCACACGTCCCTCCATTTCTGCAGGGTCTTCCTTTGCAGCCATCAAATACCTTGTCACAACGCTGACCTGTGGAGAAAAAACATTAAGTTGGTACTCCTTTGGACATTTAGGCTGTTATTATCTGCTGCTGAATGTGCATCAGTACCTGTATATCCAGTACGGCATTCACAGCGATAGCTGTTGGTGAGCTGGATGCAATTGTAGGACCCTCTGGGGTCACATGGATCTGACAAACACTCGTTGACATCACCTTCGCAGCGTTCGCCCACGTAACCTGGCGGACACACACACTGGTAGCCTCCAATGCGATCCACACACTTCCCATTGTTGAAGCACTTGGGCTCATTTGTTAGTGGGTCGCTGAATGGGTTGCAGTCATCCAAATTAATCTCACAGTGAACACCTACAGGAGGCAGAAACATTGGCTTAGACAACACGCATACTCAATTTGTTTTTTTTATTTTACATGTCTACTTATCAGATATATTTGACATGTAGGTGTGTACCTTGTGTTCCTCTGGGACAGGAGCATTTGTAGGTGTTGATGAGATCGATGCAGGTACCTCCGTTCTGGCAAGGCTGAGACTGACATTCATTGATTTCTTTTGAGCAGTTCACACCATGGTAACCAGGGACACACTAATGGTGGAAAAACATAAATATATGTTGTAATGACTCCCCAAGGTTTCAGAAAGAATGAGTGATAGCAAAAACACCCCCTCGATAGATAATTTTACAATATGTATTCAGTTGTCTCCATGGTTAAAAATAATTAATAACCCTTTTGAACCAAATTCATCTTACCTCACAACTGTAACCTCCTAGATAATCAGTGCAGGTTGCTCCATTCTGGCAAGGATTTGGTGAGCACTCATCCACCTGTTCCTGGCAGTAACTTCCAGTGTATCCAGCTTGGCAACGACAGTAATGTGTGTTTCCAGCATCTAGACACTGGCCTGAATTCCTGCACAGCTGCGCCACTTCAACGCCTGAAATCAACGACAAAGGAAAACATGTGGAATAAGCCAATCTGACACCAGACTTAGATTCAGCGTGTTCAAAAATATGTGCTACAGCACATTATGTTAGATATTTTACCTTGTTGTTTGGCTGCAACCTCACAAGACACACTTGGGATGTCACAGTACAGGCCAGTCCATCCAGTCTGACACTGGCAGGTGTAAGAGGCTCCCTGCTGCCAGCAAGACCCTCCATTTTTACAGGGGGAAGAGTCACACCAGCGCACTAGATTCTAAAAAGGAAACAAAGACAAAGAATATAGATGGTGGCCCTACATGACAGATTGCATTAGTTACAACGTCCAACATGATCGCGTGATTCCCCTACCTGACAATTGACTCCTGTGTAGCCATGAGGACAGGTGCACTTGTATGTCCCATAACCATCCAGGCAGGTGCCTCCGTTGAGGCATGGCTTGGAGTCGCATTCATTTATATCATACTGGCAGTAGCTGCCAGTGAATCCAGTTAAACACAAGCAAGTAAAGGCGTTGATTCCATCCACACATGTACCGCCATTGAAGCAAGAGCTGCAGAAATACAAGAGAATAAAAAGTTAGAAGGTCACTATGCTCACTTTCAGGTTGATTATTGACCAATTGAGTTTAGAAAACCACCTGTCAGTGCAGTCATTGGTATTGATCTCGCAGTTAATACCACTGAAACCTGGTGGACAGGTGCAGGTGTAGCTGTTGACGCAGTCAGTGCAGTTGGCTCCATTCTTGCAAGGGTTACTCTCACACTCATTGATGTCCTGCTCACACCTGCTGCCACTAAACCCAGGCAGACAGGTACATGCGAAACTGTCGATGTTGTCATGGCACAGACCTCCGTTACTGCATGGATCTGAAATGCAAACGAAAGGATGTAAGATTACAGTTTTCTAGTGATGTTGCAAACCCTAAATGGGAACTGACATGGCCACAGATCTTTGCTTACTTGGTTTGCAGTCATCAATGTCTGTCTCACACTTCTGGCCAGTGTAACCTGGTTGGCACTTGCACTGGTAGCCACCCATAGTGTTGAGGCAAAGGGCACCGTTGCGGCATGGGCTTTTCACACATTCATTGATATCAATCTCACACGTTTGGCCTTTTGTAAAAGAAAAAGATCAAGAAAAGTTTTTGACAAAGTCCAGTGGATGGTTAGACTAATGGACAGGGACATATGGACATATGCATACCTTGCCAACCCTCAGGGCAGATGCAGGAGAAGCTCTGATAGTCTTCAGCCTCCTTACATATTCCACCATTTTTACAGGGTCGGGGACTGCAGGGGGCCAGCAAAGTCTCACAGTTTTCACCTTACAACAGAACATCAGTGTTAGCATTCATTTAATAATATTCAGCAGCTCTTTCAGCCTAAGACCTCATAACATCAATGTTAATCTTGTTTCATACATATTTCACAATACTTGTTTTAGTAAAATAGTTCACTTTAAAGGTATTGACTTCTACATCCCATTTTCCACTCTACTTCCTTATCCATTTCCATGACCAGTTAACCAAACAGGAAGGGCCTTCCAGTTTCCTGCTATTGTGCGATCATAGACAGGAAACAGGACATGGCGGAAGAGGGAATAGGGCTTAGAGTAGTGTCCACCTCTTCAGCTTCTATTAGCCGCTGTGGCATGTTATTCTAAAACACACATAGTATGTTATCCTCGCAAAACAGCCAAGCAGATCTTTCCACAAAGAGACGCCAAAAACAGGCACCCCTGTTAGTAGTCGCTGGGTGATGTTTTCTCAAACAACACAGGACATGATAGGATAATCTTTTCTGGTGTAAACAGAAACGCTGTATTTGCATTTTTTTAGATCTGTGCACAACGATGAGACAGAAGCAAACTACCAATCTATTCTGATTCTCTGAGTGAATAAGCCACTTCATGTCCTACCAGTGTAAGGCAGCAAACAGTTGCACTTGTATCCAGCAACATCATCGATGCAGGTTCCCTGGTTTAGGCAGGGGTTGGAGGCACACTCATTGATGTTAGTTTGGCAGTTAGGCCCTACAGCCACAAGATTAGAAAACACACTTGGGTTAGATATAAAGCCAAAAGGGCAAACTGTGCCAATGAAAAGAAAGCAACAGGAAGGATTGGAGCTGACCAGTGAATCCAGCTCTGCATGTGCAGTGATATCCGCTGGTCATGTCCTTGCAGGTCCCCCCATTCATGCAGGGGTTGGACTCGCATTCATTGTTGTTGATGTCACAGTTTTGGCCGCTCCAGCCTGAGTCACAAGTACATTTGTAGCTTTGGAAGAAATTATAGACAGATTAGTGACTTTCATTTGGTGTAATATTAACATCTTTTGTCTTAAAGTTGGTTCGGTGCTCACCCATTAATGAAATCCTGACATCGGCCGTGGATACAGGGGTTGCTGCCACACTCGTCCACCTGTGACAAACAGGTGGCATCATTGTAGCCTTCTGGGCAGAGGCATGTGAAGCTGTTGATGCCATCAACACATGTTCCTCCATTATGACATGGATTGATGGCACAGTCATCGATGTTGATGTTACACATTGACCCTGCAAGACAATGAAACAGAATTTTAGGACGGTGTAGCAGACATTCCTTTTGAAAGCTTTGGCTTGATAAATATCTACACTATCCATTATAGGAGCCAAATAGCTGCTCTCTGGTTTGGTATTGTTTAAGCCTTTTTAATCGGCTACCTGATGTGATCTGTACAGCTCGAATGTGTGCCTGGTCTGGTGGCCCCTTGAGGCCCTTTTACCTCACCTCTATTGATTCAATGGGGCCTTGTTGAATAGGCAGAAGAAGGGTTTCAGCTGGATCTGAGAAAGGGAGGTGCTGCCAGGAGAGAGGGAGGAGGAGGGTTGTGGCTACTCTCCCTATTCACACACACCAACCCCCCCTTCCGCAGAGAGCTAACCTCACCCAAGACTGTTTACAGGGACAGAAGGCCAGACCCATTTCACACACGGCCGAGTAACAATTCAAACCCCCTTCTGATCTCCTACCCACCTCCCTCCTCCTATGCTCCTCATCAATCAGGAGGGGAGGGCCCAACTGCCTGATCTTCAGTCACAATAGTCCTCTGTCCCTATGTGTCTCAGTCAGTCCTGCTGTTCCCTCCACTCTAACCCCATGAGCACAAAAAGATGGTGGGGAGGAAGAGGAGGAGGGATGCACAGCAGCCTGCACACACACACTTGTTCGCTTGCCCCTGCCTCCCTTTGTGGAGTAATCACACAGCAACTACCAGTCAGAACCGGCTCTGTTGGGCCATGAAAGGGAAAAAAATGAGAAAAGCCCACTTGCAGAGATAAGAATTTATCAGCGAAGTTCTAAATTCTAATACATGACAAGTAAACAAGTGCCTGGAAAGTTGTAGAATGAAAATGTTTCAATCTGGATTATCAGTGGGATTTGTCACGCAGTTACACACGAATAAACATCTGATATGTGATTAAAGGCCAGCCTTGTTTTCTGTAAGGATCACCTTACAGAGTCTTTCCAGGCTCAACGTCACAGTCTTTTCAAAAGGCAAACAAAGTTTGTGCTTTGTGTGTGTGTGTGTATCAGGTTTGGGGGCTGTGTTCCCTTTCTCTCTGCCTCCCTTGTCCCACACAGGCAATCTGACACCATTGTTCTGCAGAAGCCGACCCGCTGGCCACCTGTCCTACCTGCCCCTCCCAAAGCTCAGGGGACCATCCCCCTGCACCTGTAAACTCCTCCCAGTGCTCACCTGTGTAACCTGGCTCACATGCACACTCATAGCCATTGATTTTGTCGATGCACCTCCCAAAGTCACAGGGCTTGCTCTTACAGTCATCCAGGTTAATCTCACAGTTGAAGCCTGTTGATTAGAATATGAGTAAAAGAAGATATGAGAAAAATGTAGATGGCCTTTCTGGAAGAATATCTGAGTTTTCAAGGAAAATTCCAGTCTCACCAGCAGTGCCTGTGGGGCAGGAGCAGATGTATGAGTTCTCTTTGTCCTGGCAAGTGCCACCGTTCTTACAAGGCTGGCTAAGACACTCATTGATGTTGGTCTCACACAAGCGACCAGTGTAGCCAGGCTTGCAATAGCAGGTGAAAGATGCCAAGCCATCTTTACATGTGCCATAGTGGCAGGGATCAGAGTAGCACTCATTAATGTCAATCTCACAGTGCTGCCCCGTGTAACCTGCAAGGAAAAACAAAAGATTAAACAACTGCCACATTTATAAGGAAGGGCGCACAAAAGATGAAATATTGCATTTCTAGAAATTACATTGTAGCTTACCTTCAGCACATTCACAAGTGTACTTGTTGGGTCCGTCAGTACATTTAGCTCCATTCTTGCAGGGGGTGCTGGCACACTCGTCAATATCAACCTGACATAGGCTTCCCGAAAATCCTGCAGATGCAATTAAGCAAAGGGTTATAACTTTCTTCAAAATGAAGATTAGATATTTGAAAAAGTCTAATTTGGTCAAGATATTCTGTGAATCATATCTACAGTGTGCATAATGCGAAACTGGAGAACAGGCAAACTAATTTGCATTTGAAATGGGTTCACAGGACGCTAAAAGTCCTTACAAAACCATTCCACTACACTACCTCCAGCCTCCCCCCCTTCTCAGCCTTTACTGTTCAGTGAAATCTTCCTTTCAAATCACAACACAATGGCCTCCAGCTTACCGGCTATAAACCAATCCCTGCCCCCAATTTTGGCGCTAAGCTCTAACACAAACTTTCGTGCCCGCCAAATATGCTAATGTTTCTGCTGCCTGGTCCACTTTGTTTAGTTCACCCATAAAAACATTCAAGAAGAGGTAAATCATTACCATTCAGTCTGTGAACCATGTGTGCTATACTCATTGACGGATTAGTTAATGATCTACTCTTTTATCGAGCCTTCTCTGCTTCAATTGTCCGACCAAAAAGGGTATGAATCGGATCAAATGATCCTCAAACTAATCTTCTTTTTACTCCATCATTCAAAAGATTTCCAGTTATTCTCTCACCTTTGGGGCACTCGCAGTGGAAGGAGTTGATCTTGTCTATGCACTTGCCATTATTGAGACAAGGCTGACTGGCACACTCATCTGTGTTGATGTGGCAGAACACACCCTCGTATCCTGAAATAAGAGAAAAAAACAGTCAAATTTCTCTTCTTGCACTCTGACTTAGGACTTAAAGAAGACATACTGTACAATGCATTTTGGGTTTCTCCCTTCAGTGTGCTTCAAAGATTTCGGTCTAAATAAAATATCTACAAAATTACAAATTCAAAAACAAATGAGTGTTATTCTCTCCCAAAGAAAACACTCATTTGTAGTCCAAACTCCCTTCCTGTATTTGATGACATAATCATGTCACACATTTACACAAGTCTTTCAAGGGACTAGCTTGGAGCAAGTCAATGAAAGAATGAGCAGCTATGTGTACCCCACCATTTTTTATCATTTAGGACAGACTGCCTTGTGTTTTTCATCATTGTAGCATTGAAATCTATTCTCAAAGAACCCCAAAAATATGAACATTTAAATTTTGGGCTCCTTAATTGCATCTCAAAATCTTTTTTAAATGTATATAGCTGTATGCATTTAACCATTTAAAGCCTTTTCTCTTTTGCAGCAGTGATCTGACCTGGCATACAGATGCAGTGGAACCCTCCAATCTGGTCTAGACAGGTGGCATCATTATGGCAGGGATTGGACATGCATTCATTGACATCCATCTCGCAACGTGGTCCTTCATATCCTTGAAGACACTTGCACTGGAAGGAGCCTTTTGTGTTTAGACAGCGACCACCATGCTCACAAGGGTTGGCACCTATAACAGTCAGGGTACCAGTTGTCATATTTCTGTGTGCACTTTTTTTTCCACAAATTTAAAGGATTTTATTTGTAACCTTACAAAAAGAGCTGACTCCTTAACTTACCGAGGGAGCACTCATCAATATCCAAGTTGCAGGCGGATCCGGTGTAGCCTGGTGGACAAGTGCATATTGCCTTGCCATTGACTGGGTTGGTGTCACAGTTAGAGCCCTTTTGACATGGGTTGCTGATGCAGGCATCATCAAGGTGGCAAAGCAAACCTGTTGGTGCAAATATTCCACGTTAGTTTCTTCTTTAAGACAATGA
>JBBBVU010000020.1:8116075-8136875 GCA_037177055.1 Atherinosoma microstoma
GGGGGGGAAGGGGTTCCAAACCCCCCTTCTTCTCTTTTTCCCCTGGGAAAAAAAAAAATTTTCAAAAATGGGAAAAAAAGGGGGCCCCCCCCCCCCCCCCCCCCCTCCCAAAATTTCGCGTCCCCCTGCGTCAACACACGCAGCAAACTTCCATTATCTCTGATGTTATTTAAAACCACCTTGCAAGACTATTTAAAAGAGCTAGTTTAAATTTTGTTACGAAAAATATTATATCAACAATAAGACACTCTATTAGTAGTTAATAAATAAGTTGTAGCCTACTAAAATTATGAGTCACTTTCCAGCAGAATCAGCTCTGCTTGTTGCCTGCGTTTAATAACTTTCAGAGACTTGAGGGGAAGTCAGAGGCCAGTGCAGCTCAGCAGTTTGTGGCTTTTTCAGTAGTCTTTCCCACGATCAAGATACACTCTTTAAGCCAGATTTACCAGGTCATTATCTCCAAGACTCTAACCCCATTCCCTTTATTACAATGACAACATATTGTAAAAGTCCTATAAAACGACTTAATCTGGTTTTATATGTTATTTAGTTACTCCTTTAAAGAAATTATCTAGTGGTTCAAGTTTCCCTGCTGAATATAAGTCTCGCCATTCCCCAGTCATTATTTCTTTATTCAATTATTGAAGAAGGTTTACCTTGTGAGAGGACGATTGTTGGAATCAGAAATGTTAGTTTCACTAAGAAACGATACATTCCTCCTCTTCAACTTCACAAATGTGGTTGACTCCCGCGTTGGGTTCGCATAGATCCGCAGTTTGATACTCCAGATGTTGGCTTGAAATAGAAATCCTTTCTTTTAAAGAAAAGGGTAAATCCAGCAGAGATAGAAGAGAGTGAAAGTCTTCAACAGTGCACTCAGTTCATAGATGTTAACCTGCTGTCTTTAGAGTTCTCAATGAAATCTACAGGCGACTCTACAAGTTCCTCCCACTGCTCCTCTTCCTCCTCCTCCTCCTCCTCCTCCTCCTCCTCCTCTCATCTGGTCAAATCAGAGCCTCCTCCCTCTCCTCATGCTCTAGGACGAACAAACACTCACATCCCCCCCAATGTCATCTCTGAACATGATAGTCATTTGGAGTAATAAGTATAGTTGGATACTGTTTAAAGGTATTCATATTTATTTTTATTTAATTTACTAGTGTCAGTCAGCAAGATTTGAGAGGAAAATGTTTCTAAATTTGAATTAGAGTTACAAATATATTCTTTTGTATTTTTTACGACAGTTATATATAAAAAAAGGAACAGGAGTCTGTGAATCCAAAATATCCATAGTCCTATAAGTCCACCTTGACCAGAATAATACCATTTAATACCTACTAACCTTACTTTCATTAGGTTATTATGCTGAGATTTTTCCTGCTGCTGAATTTATTTGGAGGCTTAGAGCAGCCATTAAAAAGAAGAAATATTCTCTGTTTTTACATATTAAAAAAACAATATATAAACTAGTTTGAATTAGCTACAACTTTCATGTACAACTTTGAACTTTCATCCAATTAATAAATGTTGACGGCTATCATTGGCTCACTCCTATCTGGCATTTTTCCAGAATCACTGAAGGCTGCTGCTGCTGCCCTCTATGCAGCCTGCATCCTCCCATATTAAACAAGACCTCTAATCCTGCAGCTTCAACTGGAAAAGCCTATTGAGAAAGATGTTTTGATCCCACTTTTTAAATGTAAATTGACTTTAGGACAGACAGCACATGTTTCCAGGACTGTGAAATACTACCTGAAGGTAGATTTGATCATTCGCTCTGGTTGTCATTTAGTTCAGATCGTCTCCTGAAGGCAGATATACCGTATGATGGTGATAATGGTGCTTTGTCCAGTAGGGCTTCATTCTATGGCCGGTGCTATTCAACTTATAATGTATGTCAAATCAGACATAGCAGTAATCAGCTTATCACAACTACACAGATGACTCTGATTTACTTTATCAACTGACTTTAGTTAAACAGAAACAGTCTTTAAAATACAAATAAATAACTTTATATAATTATGTTTCATTCAGTCAAACATGCAGACAAGACTGAAATCTTAATTATCTTTAATCTTAATCTTTAGATCTTAATCTTTTAAACTTTAATCAAAAAGTAAGAAAAAGCTATGGCTCAATGTACCAGCTGAAGCTAACAATTTAAGCTTCAGCAGGTACATTAAAACTATAATCATATTATTATTTGTCATTTTAAACAAAACAAATGAAAGGTTGTGTGTTAAATTAAGATTTTAAGGCTGATGTACTATTGTATTTTTAAGGTCTTTAAGCTCGTTTACAATACAGTACTGACAGTGAGAGTGCATGCCTGTGTCACATTCCTATTATTCCTTTTTTTCTTCTCCCAGGGCAAGTGAAACTGTCAGGGAGTAACTGCAGAGTTTCAGCACCCCAAGGCAAAGATTATTTCATTATGAAGCTCACGCACATGCTGGTGCTTCTGTTGGTGTAACTGCCAAATGGATGTGTGCCAAAGGGGGATTGCTCTCTTGAGATGCATGAAGTGTGGGAAACATGGCAGAACTGAGAAAGACAAAGGGAGTGTGAGCAAAAAGCAACAAATGTATTGCACAACAGAAAAGTAAATGTGTGGTGTTGAGGGAATCTGTTGGACGTATGAAATTAAAGAGATGTGCACGGGCATGCAGGAAAGCACCTGACCCACCGTGAGAAATGGTAGATCTTCCAGGCACACGCTCAACTCAAGCCATGGCACACTGTTACCACTTGCCCTCATGCATCCATGCTTCACATGGTAAGGTGTGGTTTGGTCTTTAAATCTCAAAGTGCTGATTTTTCAGAAACAGAACGTGTTATATTTTATCTGTAGTGAAATCTGAGCTCTGTTTGTGCTTGTGGGGCTCTTTCTAAGTTCAGATACTTATTAAAGGGTAAAAATCTGAGGCCATGAGAAAACGCTCTGAAATGGATTCACAAGGTTGGAGAGGGGAAGACCCGAAGCTAGGAAAACAAACTCTATCAAAGCTTAATATAGAAACAAAACTCAGAGAGGTCAAGACACAGTGCAAGAAAACAGAGCAATTTCTTTGAGATTAAATATGAATGTGACTGCCCTCTGCAGCACAAACTCTGGCTGCTCAGAGCTGCATAGTCTGACCTGGAGCACATAGTAGTTGCTTCAACTTACAGTCCCTTCCTTCCTTCTGTGGGAGCTGGAATGGATCGAGGTCAGAGGTGGTGATAAAAAGTAGCACTCTTTGTCAAAGACTACATGATGTCATCCTGCTATCAGGCCTAAAAGCCTGACAGGAGCTGGAGATTATATTGTTGGTTCACACCCAAACAAACACAAGAAAGTCTCAAAAAGCAAAGATTACGTAGCCACAGAAAATTCTCACTATATGCCTCCTCTAAAAAAATACACGTGATTAATTTACTAGCAACGAGTTCACTGCTGTCACAGCAAGTACCGTTTCGGATACAGTAAAATAACACTTCAGAATAGGTTGTGAAAGCAATGCAGCTGTAAATTCCAGAGAATGTACATCTAAATGAACACAGTGAAACACTGGCTTTTGTTGACTGAAATGATAAAGATCTGGGATAATTTTGTAAAAATAAACTAAGTGTTTCTCATTGTTATCATTGTCAATTTAAAAGTTTTTTTGGCTAAGAATGAAATAAAAATATATCAGTGTAATACCAGCATTTCACACCTGTTCTAAAAGTACATCAATTTGCCTTTTGACTTGATTTCCCACAGTTAATGTGATGTAATTCTCATGCTATAACAAAAAAATCAAGTGGAGATTGCCTTGTTGAAAGCCTGAATCAGTTCTTATCTCATGACGCCACATCTCTGATATTGAAAAGATGCTGTGTTTTGCAAAAAAAAAATGTTTTGGGAATTCTTTATCTAATTTTTTCTGTGTAAAGACAATCCCATAAATAGAATATTTCAAAAAAGTTATCAGATTATGCCGTCTCTTTCTGTCTGACTCAGTATTTACAGTAAGGCTTGGACTGCCGTTTGAGGAAAACAACCTCTTTGTTGGGGATAAGAAGATCAGGGACTGGAAAAGCACATCACTAGGGGAGTATTGTCCCCCCTGCAGTGTGGAGCCTCTGTTTGTTTTTTTACCACACAACTTCAAATCAGACAACAGAGGTCCTCAGGTGTCCCAATTATCACCTTCTGATGGCCTTCGCATTTAATATTTAGTCAAGCCTTTCATATGTATGTAAGAGATGCTAATGCCAAACATGCCCAGACACTCAGTAATAAGAGCAGTGATATAGATCAGGCACATGTGCGTCATGTTGACTCCCCAGAGGCAGGTCAGCACATAAGGGGGGGTTAATCATCCATCTGACAGTATGAGATGGCATTTGAACCCAACTTACCACACACAAAATAAGTTGAGTAACTGTATATGTTTATTTGCAACCTGAATTCCAGAAATACTGAATGTTAAAAATGAAGAAAATGAAAAATAAAAGACCTTCAAATCACACAAGCCAATAGTTTGTTTACAACAGAACACACATAACATAACAGATGTTTAAATTGAGAATTTTACAATTTTATGCACAAAATGTGCTATTGTCAATGCAATGCTGATATAGGTTTCCAGTTACTGAAGAGTTTGTGGTTGTCTTAAGTTTGATTTATTTTTCAATTAATGAAGCACGAATGTACTCCATAAGTGAAAGATCTGGACTGCAGGTAGGCCACTTCAGCACCCGGACTCTTCTCCTGTGAAGCCATGTTGCTGTAATAGCTGTAGTATGTGGTTTAGCATTGTCTTGCTGAAATACACAAGGCCTTCCTTGAAATAGACATCATCTGGATGGGAGCAGATGTTTAGACATTCGTTATGTTATGTACGTTCTGTTGTTAATAGAATTGACTCGTGATTTGAAGGTCTTTTAGTTTTCACTTTGATCAAATTTAAAAAACCTCACAACATTTCTGAAATTCAGGTTGTAATATTGTTGCCAGATTAGGATAAAATGTTAATCTGGGCAAGTCCATCTGGTACATTTTGGAAATTTACGTGAAGAGGAAGGAGTTCTTTCTTCTGAAATTTAGGTGGCAGTGTGCATGAACTCATGATTCCTGCAGAACAGTTGAAAACAGGAAGGTGCCAGCCCTGTGCTGTCCATGTAGACGAGGCATGCATACCTAACACTGCTTTTGTTCTTGGGGTCCTTCCCCCATCTACGGACCCCAAAGTGAGAACAGTGCAGGAAATGGGCTCTAATTCACAACCTTGTGGCAGAAAGGATAACAGGACAAAGAGAAACCCCACACATTGTTAATACTTTTATACTTGTGAGGCCTGTTCTGACAAAATGCATTGAACTGTCACTTAACCTCAGTTTACTCACACCAAAATCTAACCTTAAAGCATTGAGCTAAGTTTTAACTCTAAATTTGTCCTCTAAAGTTTCTAAGTGACAAAGTGGCTAACTTAAGCCAAGTCAACTTGAGGTCTAAAATTCGTAATGTCTTCACAGAGACAGATGACACAGGCAAACTCAGGGCCAAATAAAGAAATCACCTTATTCAGCAAATAACCATAACTGATCATAAATTAGATTTACTGCTCCACTAAGCAGACATTCATAGCCTTTAATGAGGGACATTGCCTTGGCTAAAGTTTGTAGCAGTGCAGCAGGCCAGGCAGTTGGTCTTTACAGGTCTACTGATCCAAACCTTAATAGCTGCTGAAATAGAAGGGGATTGCACAGTTTGAAGTTTAAGCTCTGTTCAGTGGCTCACAAACAGGCAACGCAGTCTTGTCTGTCTACCCAGCCTTTCATATCTGTCACCCCATTGTCCCTAACCAGCATGTCACTGTACATCTCCTGCAAGCCAAATGCTGCAGAACTGAACAAAGATACTTGTTATCCACGCCGCCTCTTCAACAACACATAATACAGACCTCAACCCTCAGCTGACCCAGCAATTCTTGGTCTGACTTGTCTTTTGAGTTAAGAGAAATTATGAGAGTCAGACAGCTGAAACAAGACATGGAGAAGTGAGAATGTGACCTCTATGCATCCTGTTGACGTGCTGCTAGACTAAAGTAGAGAGTAAAAGTAAGCCAGGGAGATAAATATGAGAGGAGATATTTGTTCAACCAAGAAAATTTTACAGATGAGATTAGGTGCTGGAGCTGTGGTTAGGGGCTTTAGGGGTGTGGAATGTAAACAAGATGCAAGCAGAGAAAAAGATATTGAGAAGATTGCCCCAGTGATGCTCATTCCCAGATCCAAACTTTAAAACAAATAGTAGGAAGGCAAAAGATGATAAAAGGGACCCAAGGACAAAAAGATGGTTTAGTTATACTAATTTGTGATCATAGACAAACAACTACCAGCGCTATAGACATCTAGGTGTCACAACAACCTGGTTTGCCGGTACTGTGTGTGGACTTTTTCATTACCCAATGTTAGTGCATACTTGTGCTTTTTGAAATGTTATAAATTCAACCTTAGCCAAGCTGTTAGAGGGTTAAATGTCTAATTGTCCAGTTCAACAACAATCTTGAAGTCTAACACTGAAAGAAGTCCTTTTATGCTGCCATTGCTTGTCTTTGCTTGTTTATGGTGACCAAACAGCGCATTGGAGCATATTAGTGCTTTAGATAGTTTGTCAGTGTAATGTAATAACAGGACAACAGTGTCTGTCAATGGAGACATATTCTGCCGACTCTCTCTTACACAGAAATATCAATTTGGCTCTGTGACTACTTCCTAGTTCAGAAGTGTGTCAACTTTGACAGCCCCCCCCCCCATTCTTTTTCTGTAAGAAACCAAATAGTGAGGCATAACAAAGGCACAACAACCCTGCCCTAAAGGGGCGGTGTGATAGGGACTACTGCAGGCTTTTTACTCTGCATTATTACTGCCCCAGTTAGATCAATTTTGTGTCAATCAGGGCTTCCTCAGTACACCTCTTCTCTTTTGATAAACTCTTGGTTGCTAATATAATTATAATTTTGTTTTTTAATTCCATACACACTTAGCAAGTGTGACAAGACAACCACTTATTTTTAATTACTAATTACAAAAATGTTTTTCCTAAGGTCCTTCTGACATTTGGGGGGGGTCCATTTTACCCTGAACTAATGTATTTGAACACTTCAACCATATCCTGAACACTTAAATGATGTATTATTTCCTCATCCTCATTCAATGAACCTGTATTTGTCTGGATCGTTGTCTACTGCAGGTGTGTTACTTTGATCCATTTAAAAGTACAGTGTATAAGAATTACTGACATGTAAAGATGAGCATTGAAATTACTTCCAATACCAAGCACAGTTGTGAATGGATTGTGGCCGTCAGTGGCCAAAATTTTTCATCTGCGAGTGGATCCAGTGGCCTCAGGTGCAGCATTGACTGCACTACAGGTAACTACTTCCAATTGTGTACATGTGTACTATCTTGTTCTAAGTGCCTTTTAATGTGTTACTTATCCCAAAAGATGCTCTAGCACCTATAGGAAATAAAGACAGTACTCCAATTTTAAAGTTCACTTAACACACACAGTTGTTTGTCTATTTAGAGACACCATGGTAACATGGTGACTATGGCAGCTACCATGTATGTGGACCCACAGCAAGTAGATATAAATAGAATGAAAACATAACATTAGTAATTATTCCAGTAATGTGATTACATATCAATAGAAACACAGTTTTTGATTAGATATAAAAAATTTCTGTCATTGACCTTTGACTTTATTTCACCCTGCACCTTTAAATTGCTATTAAAAAACGCATTTTTTAAAGCATATTTTCCAAAACCTTGCTTAATGGTTTTATGATTAAAGACAGCTTTTTTGCACTAAAAATTATTTTCAGTGAAGAAGTTATAGTCTATATGCAGTGTACTGTAATGATTCAGTTGGCAAAAAGGAGATCTTTAAAGCCTCAAGTTGCTGGTCCTCATGTGTGCGATTAATGTCAAGTAGCAGTTTAAACTAAGTGACCATCTCAAATAATGATACCTGCATTTTACAGCAACAGCTGCTCTGTAAGGCTGTATTTTGACAAAGAAATGCTCTATCCAGATACTTCTTGAGATTTATACAGTTATAAATTAATTTGCTTTTTCTGTATAAAGATACCATAACCTGTCAAACACACACACAAAACATTTGAAGCTGAAGGGAGTTTTGCAAATCAGACATGTAAACTGGAACAGAAAACTTTACTTATCATCACATATTGGGTTACTGTAGTCTTATTGTGAGCTGCGGTTAATGTAACTGTAGCTCACATGCTGCTACTCACTATATCGCATGTACCTCTGGGTATCCACATGCTAGCACTGATGACTTGTGGAAAACCATTTGTAGATAGTTAACAGTGAGCCTCATTCCAGTTCCCCTCTTTTTATTTTAGGGTACACTTGATATGCAGACTGTAAAACAGGAAAGCAGTCACCAAGGGGTTCTTATCATGATCCAAGCCACAGGGGTGAGTGGGTGGGGTGGGATGTATGCAGGAGAGTGGCAGGCCATGCCTCTGTGATAATGATTGAAGGAGTTATGAGCTCTACATGACTCTGTGGTTACAAGACAACCTCAGGAATTTGTTCTGTGGCCTTGAGATGGTGACTAGCATGCGTGTGTGCGAGCAAGACAGGGGAGAGGAAAGCAGACGCAGATGCTGAGATTTCCACTTAGCCCCAAGTTCCACGTTCATTACAAATCTGTCAGAGTAAAGTGAATGTTAAGACGCTCCAAATTAACTCCGAGAGTTTCAGGAGCAGCCTCAGCTGTCCGTGGTATCACTTTCCATCCAAATGGTATGGATGGGGCCTGACAACTGTCACCCTGACCTTGCTTCTCTATACTACTCTCACAGACTGCCTAGACTCTTAGGCAGGGTGGGACAAGATTACCAACATTCACAATCTCCCCTGTCCCTTTTCAAAAACACAGCCATCTGCCAGTCACATATATACGGTTATAATGGGATAGCCGGGAGCCTGACTTCTCTAACATGTTAGGATTTCAGCGTCTGCCCTATCAACAGGTTGAAATGTTAGTTGACTGCTTACACATGTGTATGCAAGCACTTCACCTTGAATTACAGTAGAAGGGGGACAGTTATAGTCATGCAAAAACTGCTGACTGGTTAACTGGCTTATTAGCCAGCTATGTATATCTGATTTGCAAAACTAAATGTCAGAGATAGGTCACATACCTTCTGATTTTCACTCTGTGCATCTTAATGTATAACTTGTTCTCGTCACTAATCTTTCCTGTAATTTAATTTCCATCTTATCGTCTGACCACAGTTTGAGCTGACCTTCTCTCCACAGAGAAAAGGTTTGTCCTCTCTTGTTATGTGGGCTTCATTTTCCTCTTGATCAACTTTATGTCTTATGACTATGCATTATAGTGCATTATAGGCCTTTTTACTGTTTGCCAATTTGTTTGATAGGTTTAAGGCTTCATAATTTATAGTAAAGGTCAAAGGATAATCAAGGCATTAAGTCTTTGTTCCAGTATACAAACACAGAAGATTAATTTATCTATTTATGTTGACACCACTACAATAGATGGCAATATGCCCTTTTTCAATTTGTTGGTGCTGATTTTCCTCCAGTTTACTTATTTCATCACAGGTCAAATTTAAGGTATAATTCAGCAGCAATTTTTTGTGTTTGCATGACACTATAAAATATGAATTATTATGGGAATTCAACCAAAACTGACTGTGTGAAAATGTGTGTTAACATGTTCTTCTGGCTAAATTGGCCCTCAAACACATAATACAGTGGGAGACTGAGTATGTCCAGCATGTACTCAATTGGGTTGCACAAACTCCAAAGTTCGATCATTTTAAATGTTGGTCTAAACATGGTTAAATCTAAGTGCATTTTAATGCAGCCAAATTTACAATAAAACTATTCTCATCCCTATACTTTCCTCTTGTTTTAGTCAGGCTATAAAGGGCGTCAGAAATTGTGACTGAAAAGCATCACATTAAGAGTTGTGTGAAGCCTCTCCAGACTGTCTCTTTGTTCTAATAAAATCCTAATTTTATAACAGCAGCATCATCTCACAAAATTACCAATAGAGTGACTTAAAAGCAGCACTTGTACAGAATTTTGGCTTTAATTACAAGTGAGATGGTTTTCCACAGAAAAGGCCAGAGGCGGCAGAATGTCTTGAATGTTGTTTCACACAGTCCAAAGTGTTTCAACGTGGGACATGCTTCAGTGAATAACTTGATTACTTTTCTATGCATGCAGGTGCATTTCAATAAATTTGAATATCACCAAAAAGTAGAATTTTTACATTATTTCAATCCAACAAGTGAAACACATCATGTATTTAGATGTATTTCACTATTTTGAATTGATTTAGTTAAAAAAAAAAACTTTTTAGTGATATTCTAATTTATTGAGACCTGTATCATGGGACAAGGATAGTTATCCTATAAAATGGCCAAGTAGAGCTATAAATGTAGCTCTGTTTAGCTGTGAGCATCTGTCTGTGGGAGTGCAACTTTAAAAAATCTAGTTTAGTGTGATGCATTAATTTGATCTGATTAGCATAATTTTTTACTCCTTCATTTCATGTAAACATCTAAAATGTTAGTGGGAACAACATAAGAATCAATAAGAATCAACAATATTTTCCCTCTAAGAGGGATAAATAAAGTATATTTCATTTCATTTCATTCATAATCGCATAAAGTTTAGCATGTTAGCATGGTAACACTTGTAAATAAATTATGCTTTACCGGTGTTGTTACTATGAACCAAAAATTGATAATGAGATTAAACTCTTGGGTTAAAAAGGTATAATCTAAGATAATTTTCAGAAAGTTTCATCTGCCTAAGCGTTAAGACATGTAGTGAAAAAACTATTAATGTCAATCAGGGTACACTATCTGTGTCAGATGAGATCAAATCTGAAAAATACTTGATCTGAAACATTAAAACAAAATAAAAATGTGAACCTGTTGGTACCAAAAAAAAAAAACAATACACAGATAACAAAAATCTGTAAGATTCATTCTCTAGGGATCTTGAAGGATGTTAGGTAGGGTAAGAAATAGAACCTGACATATCCAGTCTTATAGTGAAACTTGGCATTGGATTTTAGTGGTTACAGTTGTCTATCAATGAGAGGTGACAAGGAAAATGCAGTGACAGGGGCTCTTAATCCTTCCAATGACAGACAAGACACTAGCCATTCCACCAGAGTGACTATAGTCTGTGTAGATGTCAGATTCAACAGCATTGGTTGTTATTTGTTGACGGTGAATTTTTCTATTCTAAGCTCAGGCTACATTGTCTGTAAACTGTGAGTACCAACCGGGAGCCATCAATTAAAGCCAAAACTGTCTTCCCATTAAACTGGTATCTGATACCTGATCAAGGCTACTGGTTTCAACCAAGGCCAGGCTGTGAGGAGAAGAGGGAGGGCAACGTCCTCTGGGGGATGCTGGAGGGTGTGTGAAGCCGTGGCTTGCGTGCCGTCAGCCAGCCGCCCGAGGGGGAGGCACATGGTGCCAACAGCTGCCATGGTGAAACGCTAACCCTGCTAAATGCTCCGTCCAGTAAACAACGCAGGGCTGAACACATGCCAATGGGGGAGTCTGGGTGAGGAAAGGGAGAAGAAGGGTGAATGGGGCGACCCAGCTGACGCCGTGGAGAAAGGAGAATTGACCCCTGTGATATGGATTATTAAAGTGTGGTGGTCACCATTCTGGGGGGCCAACACGGGACATAACCCTAAGGGAAACTCAAAACCCTCTTTGGCACACTGAGCACCATGTAGGCCACAAGCCGCAGACAGGAAGTCCTAGATTCAGGAGATATTTGTACTGGATGTATTAACACAGACAGAGCACACCACGTGCATGAAATACTGACGACAGATGTTTTTATTTTTTCGCTTTAGCCAAAGACTAACTGTGCTGGGGTTATTTCATCCCACAATTAGATGTTCAATGCAACAGGGCTTGTAACATTCATTTTTCACACCCAAGCACAGCTTTGTCAGACACTTGAACAGCTTCATTTACTTTTTAAATTGATAAATGAAACACACTTTGCAAAAGCCTGTTGCAACCATTAGAGCTGGTGCAGGTTCCCATGCTCCTGAGCCCCCTAGGGATTGGCAGGAACAGATGTGACGTCTACACTCCCCCCAACTCTGTCCCACCTTCAGTCTCTCCCTCTGCTGCTTGTAAAACAATCCATCTTCCACTTGTAAAATCATTGTTCTCCACTTCAATTATCTCGTCCCATAACTCTTGCTTTAATCAGCATGGAAACAAAATTATCCCTGATTTTGTGACGTAATAATTGGATCCAGTCCTAACTGATGGTTAGATGTGATACAGGACCGTTAGCGTAATCTAATAAATGCCCTTCAAGCTGTCATTTCATGTCTCTCTATGATGCACACACAAGCACAAACTCAAATAAAGAAAAACACCTGCAGTCTCAAACTTATTTTCCCTTGAAATCTTGTGTTAGATACAGAGGAAGACCAAAACGAATCACTGCTGAGATATATAGTTCAGTTTACCTTTGCCATATGTTTAACAACCAGAGCAACAACGTCACCATCTGGTGGCGTTTTCAAGGGCAAGACAGTGGGCCTAGTTGTCTTTTGACAGCTGGCTCACCAATTCTATGTTACCTCACATATTATCATACATTATTATTATAATTCTTTGTGTATCTGATTCTCAAGTTTATAATGAAACCACAGTGAAAATATAACTGGGAAAAGGCTTGTAACATTACTTTTAAGTTATTCTTCAATTGTATTGTCACATTAGTGATGTTTTATTTCCTTTTCCAGGGGATGAAATCCAGAGATTATATATTAGTTATATTTAGTGAATTTAATCAAATTAATTTGGCAAATTGGCAGAATGACTAAATTTTCATTACAGGAAATGAAAACTGCAGATAACATTCCTAATCTGGATGATCTGAGAATAGGTGCTCTGCAGATTTTAAAAACAAATCAGACAGGTTTGAGGTACTCCAACATACACTTAAGTTGTGCTCTTTACTCCTTGTAATGTATTTAGAAAACACTGTAACGTTACCATTTCTGCTTCTTTAATTAAATGCATTGCCATCTGCAGCATAAAATGTCACTATTACAAAATTTTAGAAACTTCACGACTACAAATCAAAGTTGGGATTGTATGGAGGAATCATTCGGAAAAATAAACTTCCATTTGTTTTATTTTTAGTTTATTACATACAATCAGGAATATCGCAGCGGTCAATTCTCCTTTCTCCACGGCAGCTGGGTCGTCTAATTCACCCTTCTTCTCCCCTTCCTCAACCGAATTCTATTTGTTGATATGCATCCATTTCTGTATTTCAAGTCTGCAGCATGTTCAGAGAAAGCTTCTACCACTTTTATAATATGAACATATAAATTTGGATTTATATTTTTGGATTGATGTTGAACTCAAAGTGCTTGTAGAAGGCACTGTTTTCTTTTTTCTTCGTGGCGACGAGATAATTAGGTTGAGGCGACGAGATACTAATGCGTGGCCACGAGATGATTCACTTTCTCGTTCCCACGCATTAATAACTCGTGGCCACGCTTTAGTAGGCTCATGGCAACAACTTAGTAATGCATGGCCATGAGTTAATACTTGTGTGGCCACACATTAGTAACGCGTAACCACAAGTTAATTATTCTTCTGCAGATGTCACCAGACAGGCTCTGTACATTTCAGAGATAGTCAGTTTCATTTTTGTTCCTCCAGAAAGAGGATTGTTCAAACAGTAAACGATCTGAAGCAAGGTGGTGGGTTTTTCTGCAGTCAAAGCTCATACAGGAACATTGGTTTATTATGTACGGAAGTGGGAGATTCTATGATAGGAGATCCTCACTATCATCCTAATCTTGGCATCTTCCATTCTTCTCCATCCTCCACAAAACCAGGTCCACACCTGCCCATGCAATCTTTTCTATCACTCTATTAACCACAACTGTGTGCTTGTGTCCTTTATCACTGTCTCTGGGAAGACCATGGCATTGTCTAGTTTTTACTTTAAGGCACACCTTTAACAAGCTTTATGAAGTTGAAAAATGTGTTAGGGTAAGGGTTTGACTTAGGATAAGGGTTGAAGTTAGGCATATGGCTGTGATGGTTAAGGCTTTTGTGCAATACAAATATTGAGTGTGAGAGAGAGATAAAGTCAAGAAAGAGGATGGGAGTCTAGATCTTAATATTTGTTATGCTCTTCTTTGACTATTCAAATCATATCTCTGTGCTTAGCTCCTATCTCAGTTATCACACACCTGCCAAACACGACGGCTGAATACAAGCATACGTGCCGTAGCAAGGATGAACTCACTCTGGTGCTATTATCTGGAGACCCTGTGCCATTAGCAAACCGCAGGGCTCAGGTTGATATTCAGGGTCTTATCAGGTGTTTAGACAGTGTGGTTAACCAAACATTAACCACTCTTCCCGGCTTTCCTGCAAACATGGCTTTAATGACAGAGTAGACAGAGTCTCTAAGGACAAACATTGTCACCATCTCTTCATACCCACAGGAAGTGACGTCCATAGATTAGATGGGTAGCTAACTGATGAAGTGATGTGATCTGCATTTTACAACATGCTTTTTTCATCTAAATGTAAAAGAAAAAAATTAGATATTATTCTTTAGAATTTTCCCCAAATTTAAGAAAGTATTATTTCAATAACTTTAGAAGTCAGTTTTCAATAGCAGCAGTACTAGTTAGTGATAGAAAGATTTCCCTTTTTAATGAGGTTATAGAGGTCTGCTCTTTCAGGATGCTTACAGTTGTTCATTATTCTTCACTGAATAAAGAAAGTGGTATAAATTGTTGCAAAGTGAGGCAGGAAGGATGAAACATGAAGATGATGAGAAGCGAGGCATTTGTGGTTGCGGTGTGCAAAGGCTGGTGGGGTTCCACATGTTGTTTACTGTGGTAGGAGCGTGAGAAACAGAGTGATCACTTTCTGTAATGTGAAACCAAAAGGGCAACTAAAGTCCTAGCACAACATCCTGAGTTATATGGTGAAACTATAGTTTAAGTATAGTATGTGACCATTTCACAAAGGTTTGTTCAAAGAGTAGTTGAAAACAGGATATTTCATCATCTGTAAATTCTTATTTATCTTAGAGTTATGACTGGGTTTTTGTCGCTGATGATTCCATTGTGCTCATAAAGTTGAATCTTTTTTGTATTGATTTTTATCAAATATAATTGATAAAAAGATAAATTAAGATTTAGAATTAAAACAAAAAATTGATTGATGAGAATAATTTGATTAAATTGACTGTCTGGACCATTCTGCATTGCAGCAGAGCTGAAGAAGCCTCTGAAGATGTAGTGTTCAGTGCTGTCCTTTACACATTCAAGGAGCTCCAAAGCAGTCAGGCCCCAGTACATCAGTTCAGTTTCTTTGGTCACTGTTTCTGATGCTGCTGGCCCAACTAATAACTGAAAATGACATTCTACCACAGACTTGTAAAAGATACACAACACCTTTGTGCAAGCATTGAAGCTTCCTCAAGATGTAGTCTGCCCTGTCCTTTCTTGTATTACCAGAAGTGACAGTGCTGGTCTAGGTGAACACCCAAGAATGTGTAGTCATGCCACAAAGTGCTCAACCAGTGCCCTGTACTCAGCCCCTTGCCCATTACTGACACAACCTGCAACTGAGGACTGGGATTGATAGGACTCTTGAGTTTTACTGGACGTCCATACAGAGGGAAGAGAAATGATGAAAGTACGGATCCTTGTGTTGTTCCTATGCTGCTGACCACCTTCTCAGAAACTCTTCATTCTTGCAAACTGTACTTTGTCAATAATCATATAATACAGGTAATTGAGCAAGCATTAATTTTCTGGAACTTCTTACATAACAGAGCAGGCTGAATTGTTTTGACAGCCCCAGAGAAATCAAAGAACTTGATCCTCAAAGTGCCGCCTGCTTTTCCCACATGAGAGTGGACTCATTAAAGCAAGTAGATTGTGGCATCTCCAACACCAACCCCTGGTCGATAGGGAAACTATAGCGGATCATGAGAAGTGCATAAAACTATCTGGACTTCCATGATGTTGGTTGTTAGGGCAATTAAACTTTAGTCTTTTATGGCTGATTGTTCATATTTGAATAGGGCAGGATGTCTTCCGCAATCTTTGGAATTGTGGGTTCATGAGGGTGTGAGGTTTGCATGACTGGCTATGGGAGAAGAGTGTAAAATAGATGTGTACCAGTTATTTTGATACACAATTAATTTGTGAATCAGAGTTTTCATTGAGATTGTCTTTTATAAATAACAACATAAAGAATTTGTTTAATGCTTAGTATAAAAATGTAAAAAAAAAAGTGAAGCAAAACCTAGAATTGTAATAAAAAAAAACTAACATCTTCATTTAAATAACTGCGATTCTGTGTTTAAATTGCGTTAAAAGTCACATTCAAAGCTAATGTTTTTGACATGCTAAATAATGTAAACTTTTTGTCCAAGCAATGTTTCATATGTTTTGAATTATTACATCTCATTACATTATTTATTATGATCATGTCTACTTATTTTAACAAGTAGTTTCATTTATGAGCAAATAAGCTGTAACACATGTTGAGCACAGGATTGCTCAATACACTCCAGCTACGCCAAAAGGACAAGGCAGGAGGTTTTATGTGTAAACATGGAGGTCTGTTTCAACCTGCCTCTGTGGCCTCTTCAGATACAGTCTGCTGGGAGGTGAGGTTTCGGTTGACAAGTCTGAGCGAAAGTAGAGGAAAAAGAAGTGTGTGAACAAGATACAGTTGTACTCAAATCATGGGTGGATGAACTCTGTACTGAGTGCATGTGGTTTCTTTCATTCATTCTAACTCTCTTGTTTTTCTGTGTCTTATCCCCATTTTATTTAAAACTGGTTATTTTGACAAGGAGATTGTACATTACTGGATGTCACATAGCTGTACCTTGTGGTGATGTTGCATTGAAAACTATAGTGGATAAGTTATGACTATTACGGCAGCAAAGGTTATTCATTTATTCATATATACTGTACATATGTTAAGCTTTGGATAATTCCTTAACAAGTCTGTTCAGAAGAGTAACGTGATTTATAGACGCCAATGGCACCATCTTTAGACAAGTCAATAGTTTTCTAACATCTGCAACTGTATCTATATGGTTTTCTTTTAACATGGCAGGATATAAGAAAAGCAGATTTTTTAATACATTATAAGCTCAATCTTTTGTCAATCACAATACAGAAATATGAATAAATGCAAAAGACCAAAAAGTCTACATGTATACTGCCCATCATGTAATTTAATAGAGTCCTGACCTGATTAACTAGTTAACGATAGAAACATAACCTGTGATATAAATGATCAACACCATGATCAGGAACACCATACATTTTTTACCATATAAATATATATATATATATGTACATAATGTAATAAATAATCTAATCTATTATAATACATAATATATATTTATGTATATAATAATCTAATCTAATACATTTTTCCAAGAATAATTCACAAAGTCACAAAGTTCCTTAAATAAGTTCTAGCAGCAATCAGTTTGTTGAAGTTGAGCTCAATATCCCAAGTTTTATTATCATTCTAATAGTCAGAAAGTCACGGTATTAATAAAGGTGAATACCCATGGCTACCTTACCTTTTACCTAACATTACAATATATCTTATAGTATTACTAAGTCACGATATAACTTTTTTTAATCTTAAAAAAATAGTTGCCTTTTATAAAGTGAAACTATATGAAAGAATATCTGACATTTTAATGTGCTTTCAGTGTTTATAAATGGATATCAGTAAGTCAGTGGACGACACCACAGTGCCACCTAGTGGACAAATGCATTGTTGATTATGAAATTCTGGGATTCCTAGTGGGGATCATTGTTAATATGTATAGGCTACAGATAAATGTATGCTTTAGGTTAATGTATTGTGTATAGTATTCCAACTTTAGTTGGTTTTGTATATTTGTTTCTGTTTCTTGTATCCTGCACTTTTAATTGATATTATTTTTCTCTATTCATTTTTTCCATATGTAGAGATTGCAACGTAAAAATATTAACACTGATATCTTACGGTGTCCACACACATTTAGGCTTTTCTCAACTAAATGATCAAACAGAAAGCTCTAGATAGCATGTTCAACCCAACTCTCTTCGCTCTCTTCCCTTTTTACAGTAAATTACTTCAAATCAGTACATGTATTTTGAGACTACACCTGAGTGTAAACACTTTTATTCCCCCTTTTGTGTGTTATCTTAAAACTTTACTAGAGTAGAATCAACATAAAACTGACTGTCTGGAGAAAGCTCTGAGAACAGGTACGATCATCTTTTGATAGAACCAAGATCCAAAATGCCAACCCAGAAAGGACACTGACCAAATTGAAAGGAAGACAAAGGTATTCATTTATTGCTTAGAGAGGTGGTTCTCAAACTGGGTGTCGGGACTTCCATGGGCATCATGAGATCATTTCAGAGGTCGCCAGATAGTTGTAAAAAATATATATCCCGCATTTATCAAATAAGTTTGTGGTTTTGATCAGGGCTGTCAAAACTAAACCACTGATTAAGAGATGAATCTGTGAAATTAGCACCTTATGCTTCCCACTTCTTCCTCCTGATAACTTAAGTTGCTCTTCATCATTTCAGAATTATTTCCAGCCTACGAGTGGCAGATGTTGGTCACACACTAACTAGTGACAAGTGTCGTCAGGGTAGATGTAACAGATGAAAAGAAAGCAGGCCATCTTTTTAAAGATAATGGTGGGAATTAGAGAAGAAAACAGGAGGTCAGGTGAGCAGCAATCCTCTCAGGAAGAGGTGGGGCAGAGCTCACAGCCCCTTTGGGCACAGATTTTCACAATGCTGCCCATGTAGCCTGGAAGGAAAGAGAAAAGATTAAACAACTGCAAAATTTATGAGAAAAGGAACAGAAAAGATTAGATATCACATTTCTAGAAAGTGCAGTATGATGTACCTTCAGCACCTTCACAAATGTACTTGTTGGGTCCATCAGTACATTTAGTTCCGTACTTGTAGGGGGTCATCAATATTAACCTCACACAGGGTTCCTAAAAATCCTGCAGATGCATTTAATAAACCATAGGATTAAAACCCTTCAAAATACAGATTAGATGTCAGGAAATGTCTACATGGACTCAGCTGAAGATATTCTGAGTCATATGTACATTTTGTGAAACTGAAACTAATCTGAATATGGAATAAGTCCACAGGATGCTAAAAGTCCTTCAGGCTCATTCATGCTCAAAGCTAAATAATCAGATGCATATGATGAATCCTTCTGCCCATAACATGTTCATTTCGTGTGTATTTCATTCCGATTTCAGTGATGTTACAGGTGTGTAGCCAAATGGAGCAGAAATTGTGGGGGAAGTCTTGTGCAGGATAGCTTATGTGCAAACAATTAAAGGAACAAAGATTAAAAAAAGAAGCCTCAACATGCTCTACACAGACCATTGCTGCCTACTGCACCCCGTCTTTCTATGTCTCTCGAAGAATGTGCATCATCATGATTTCCTCCGCCATTTCTATGTTTGCTACATTGATTTTGAAAATGATGTTGCAGCTCAGCAGCTCTGAACCCTGCACTGTTTAGGTGAAGGTGATTCCACTATATCCAAATCTAACAACCATGCCAACATAAAGCCAACATGGGGGTATGTGGGAAGTGAAGTTTGACAGTGTTTGAAGCAGACATACCTATTATGGGCACAAAGGGAGCATAAATGAGATCTTACAAAACCATTCTGCGACACTACCTGCAGCCTCTCCCTGCTCAGCTTTGACTGTTCAGTGGAATCTTCCTTTCAAATCACAGCACAATGGTCTCCATCTTACCTAATCAATCCCTGCCTTTTAGGTGCTAAACACAAACGTTCATTCATGACAGACATGCAAATGAAGTATGTGTGCTATACTAATTTGCCCCCTTTCCACTGCAGGAACTTTTTTCGGGTATATGTTCAGACATGGATAAAACTGTTGGAACACGTCTGTTAATGAAGGAAAAATCCACCATGGAGCTATGTGTACCCCACCATTTTTGATCATTAGGAAAGACAGCCTTGTGTTTTTCATCATTGTAGCATTAAAATATATTCTAAGAGGCCCTCAACATAAAATCATAAACATGGAAACTTTGGACGCTTCAATTAAATCTCAAATATAGTTTTAAAAAAGTTGATAAAGTTGTCTTCATTTAACCATTTAAAGCCTTTTCTGTTTTCCTGCAGTTGTCTGACCTGGCATACAGATGCAGTGGAACCCTCCAATCTGGTCTAGACAGGTGGCATCATTATGGCAGGGATTGGACATGCATTCATTGACATCCATCTCGCAACATGGTCCTTCATACCCTTGAAGACACTTGCACTGGAAGGAGCCTTTTGTGTTGAGACAGAGACCACCATGCTCACACGGGTTGGCACCTATAACAGTCAGGGTACCTGTTGTCATTTATGTGGTCATTTTTGTTTCACAAATCTAAAGGATTTTATCTGTAATTATAACAAACAACTGACCTCATAACTTACCGAGGGAGCACTCATCAATATCCAAGTTGCAGGTGAATCCGGTGTAGCCTGGGGGACAAGTGCATGTAACCTTTCCATTAACTGGGTTGGTGTCACAGTTAGAGCCCTTTGGACATGGGTTGTTAATGCAGGCATCATCAAGGTGGCAAAGCAAACCTGTTGGTGCAAATATTCCACGTTAGTTTCTTCTTTAAGACAATGA
>JBBBVU010000020.1:8143722-8164367 GCA_037177055.1 Atherinosoma microstoma
AGTTAATATACCGCCCCAACACCGATACACATGTTTTAACTTGAAAAAGTGCAATTTCCGGGTGATGACTCCTTTAAGTGTTTGTTAGGTGGTATCTTTAATTCACTGGATGATATCACAGTGCCGCCCAGTGGGCAAATGCATTGTTGTAGCTGCTATGTACATGCACCTTTATTGTAAGAACAGGCTACTTGCCGTTAAATTAGCACATAATGTTTTATTATTATAAAAAGATATTACATATTACTGTCAAATGAATTTTTTTATGCTGTATTCTATAACATATTTTTTGTATATATGATCATATATGTATTCAACCTCTGGGATTGGTGGGATACCTATTGGTATAGTTTGATTGATCATAATCATACATATGGATGTGATTCGGTAATGCAATTGTTTTCCAACTGTATTTGCTTTTGTATGGTTGTTTATGTTTTCTCTGTTCATGTCGGGTTTTTTTTTAAAATAAATGTATTCATTTATTTTACCTCTGCTGGGATTCATAACATAAAAAGCTTCTTAGCATTTATATTTTTTAGCGTCTACCCCATACACTCAGCATTATGTTAAACAATCAGAGCTTCAGACTGTATGTCTGTACAGCCCACCATTATGTACTCCGTGAAGTTTTTACAGTAAAATGTTTAAATACTATTATCCATAAATGAATATTCCAAGATAGTTTAAATACTTACTGCTGTTAATTCCAACCCCCTTTTTAATTTCTGTTTCAATTCTTCATTGCTTAATTTACATAAAAGCAACCATAGTAGCTACTGTTCTAGAGCTACACAAAACCACATCAATTCGCAAATCAGTTTTTCACAGCACATTAATCGATTTAGTTAAATAGACAGAGGACTTTTAAAAAGTCTCCCCCCTCTGGCAACGCAATGGTTGTTTGGCCCGTGACGCTGCTTGTACACGTAGCCTAGTAGGATGTGTTCATTGAAGATGGTGGCAGTGTGTCAGACTCACTGTCCTGCATATTTGTAAGAATTTATTTATACATGTACGCATTTCCGACATCGGGTAAGCGTAATTATCTAACACTATCAATGATGTTACAGTCTGAACGTTTTAATCTGGTGTCATTAAGAGGAATTCAACTGTTACCCTGTAGTTAGCGCAGGCTAGTTAGTTAGCAATGCTAACTAAGCAGTGATGCTAGGCTAACTGACCAGGCAGTGAACCTGTTAAATTACGCCAGATGAGTGGCAAGGGACCTGTAACTTAGCTCGTGTATTCCTGACGGTGCTGACTGGGTAGGAAAAATGCATTGCCATCGTTTTCTTACTCGGCTCTGTGCCATTTCAAATTTCTTAAGATGCCAATGTTTTGCTGGGTATGGCGTTCTGGACATGTAGAGCTATGTAGCGTCCCCGTTAGCGTTTGAGCAAAGCACTCTGGACCCTTCCTCTGGGGCAGCTTAAAGTATAACGGTAACTTAATGTCGAGCCAAACCCAAGGGAGTTAGTCTAGATTATATAACAAGTTTCTGATTATGGTGATAGTTCACAGTTCACGTCTAACTTCTAGACTTTTCTTAGTTGAATTGGCTATGCTAACGTTAGCTTACCAGGTTGCAAAAGCGATGGATACATTTATAACCGCTTGAAAGATCCGGGATCACGTATAACTCACCTGGCTAATTTGTGTTCAACGTTAGCTGTGGCTGTTATGGATCTCCCTATCTAGTATTTCAGATTATTTCAGATTCTCCTAGCAGCACTGGGTTTTAGACACACGTTCAGTGATTGTATCTGAAGGACGACGGTATTTTATCAGGGAATATCTTTTATTTGAGGTATTGCTACTCGGCCATATAATTACAAGGACATTGATTTGTACACGCTGGCAGATTCTGTATGAATTCTCAAAAACTGGGACCTAAATGCAATTCTATTTTAAAGGTCTTCCAATGAAGTTATGTGATTGTTTTAGTTTGTCTGGTTGTCAGCAGGGTTACTTGAAACATTATGAGTAACCCTGCTATATATGCAAAGGAAAATTACATCAAACGAAACCAGACTTACAGCAGCCCATAATATTAGAATATTTGATCTCAGTTTAAGAAGTGCTGTCAGGCAGCTATTTTCTGCCAAATCATTTGCGGTCAATTTTTCCAAAACACTGAGTTTTGGAGATATATAAAAGAAATTAATAATGGGAGTCCAGATGATGACAAGCAATTAAACTACCTAAAAATGACTGTTTTTGTATCAAAAACATAATTTGTATTAGAGGGAAATTATTTTTACTAAACATTTTCTTAAAATTTATATTTCACAAATGCTTTTATTTACAGAAATGTAAGACTTGTCTACCATTTAAAAACCATTTGAATCAGATGCGATTTAAAGTTGGACTTTAACTGTAATCAGTCATGATTTATGTTTTAGTTTATTATAAGTAAAATAGCAGTGCAAAAGCACATCCAGAAATAATTTTGAAAATGTAGGTATGTCCAAACATTTTATTACTACTGTGTGTAGCTATCAAAACATCTTATAGCTGATGTAGAAGTTGCCACGTTGCACTATTTACACAAATAAAAGGTGTGGTAAAGTTAATCAAAGAGACACATGCAGCTTTGTGTTAACCACTCCTCTTTTCCTTTTCTCTATCCAGCTACACCTGAATTCAGTCTCTTCAGTGATATCTATTAGTGAGCTGGTCCTTGGACCTGTCAGCTCTGCAGACATGCAACCTCCTCCTCGGACTGGACCTCCAGGGGCCTCTGGCCCTCCTCCTTCTGGGCCCAATATGTTCCGCAGGACCAGGCCTCAAAAGCATGCAGCAGTGACTACTGCCACAATGCCTCCAGCTACACAGCCAATGACAGACCCTTTTGCATTTAGTAGAACTCCTCCTCCTCCTCCAGTGGCTGCAGGTGGTCTCCCAACAATACCCAACAGCAACCCTCCACAGTTTCAAACCCTACCTACTACCATGTACTCTCAACCTGGCTCAGGGCTGCCTCCACAACCACAGACACTGGAAAATGTCCCAGCTGTACCATCTGGTCCCCCACCACCATCTTTGCCAGGGGTGACCCTGTTCAACCCCAACAGTACAGTAACTGCTGGTGTTTTCCAAACACCAAGTTCCACAGGATATGCATCCTCACATGGGGAACAGGGCTATTTTAATTCAAGAGAACATCCACCATCCTTGTCCACAGAATCACCGCTTATGGCGGTAGCTCCAACACCAACTCAGACATCTTTCAACCAGGAATTTCAAGGACAGCCTCCTCCTCATCTCATGCCCTTCCAGCCGCTGCCTCCCACCACCACCTCTTCCCAGTGGGGCCATGATAACTCAAGTCGTCCTCCATCAGTTCAGAACTATTTCCAGCCAACTAGTGATCCTCCACCACAGCCTATAGCTCCACACAGTCAGATGTATCCTTCTCACAGCCAGTCATCCCATCATAATGCCCCCAACCCTCCAACCCAACTTGGACATCCTCAGAATCAGGCTTCTCTACCCCCTGAAAATCCTGCAATACCACCAAGTTCCAGCTGGCCAGACCCAAATGGACCCCAGCAGCATAATTCCCATTTCCAAACTCAGAGTTACTTCAGTCAGAGTTCTGCCCCCCAAGACTCATGGTTCAACCAGCCTCCACAGGACTCAGGCTACCACCAAATGGGGACTGGCTTAAACCATCCTCAGCCCCCTACTGACTCTGCTGCATCTCAACAGGCATCCAGCTCAGGACCTGGACCTAGTTCTGCCCCTGCCTTAGACCCCTACTCTCAGGAGTCTGGTACACTTTCAATGTTCTTCAAAGACAATGATGTTGAAAATGAGGAGACACTGGCTAGTGAAAGAAATAAAGCTGTGAATGGTATTGCAGGATCTTTTCAGCATCACAGCGGTCCACAGGCCCACAGTGGCCATGCAGAAGTTTCTTTGGATTACCAAGAAGTTTCTCCACAGGATAAGTCAAATGTACCTTATATGAATGAGGACAATCATCTTTCACAAGGAAATACCCACAAGCCACCTGATACTCATACCCAGTTTGACCATGTGGAGAATTTGGAGTGTGTCCCAAACCAGGAGGTATTACCCAGTGAAACCCAGCCTACTGCTACGGCACCCCATGGAGTAGACCAGTATGAAACTGGGCCCAACCTGGAAACTCCAGATTCCATTCCCAGACCCATGAGGTCTGCCAGTGTATCATCCAACTATAGCAATATGAGCCATGGAAGTGGAACTGGCACTCGTCGGCACCAAGGAGTTGTAGGTACCTTTATTCAGCAGGAAAGCCCGCGTCTCACCGATGATTCTAATCTGTCTGCTGCTACAGGTGGTTACTTTGAGCAGATTGATACTTCTCCAGCTGGAGAGGCAGGCGTCCAACAAACCTCCTTGGAGCAGATGTGGCCTCCCACACCAAGCCCTCCAAAACCAACTGGTCATTTTCAAGCCAGTGCCAATAGCTCTTTTGAACCTGTGCGTTCACATGGGGTTGGGGTGCGCCCCGCAGAGGTTGATAGGGCTAAAATGGTGGCAGAGGGGGCCACAGATTATAGCTCTGGCAACTTGGAGCAACCACCAGATAATATGGAAAATATTTATGGTCCAAGACACCACCAGCCTGCTGGGACTGGAGGTGGAGTACCTCATTTGACACACCCAGTGGTCCATTCTCATTCCCGGCCTTCATCGCGTGCTTTTGGCTCCAATCGGCCATGTGAAAGTCCTGCCACTACGCTGTGGGCTCAGAACGATCCTGCTAGCTTGGCCGCTAACATCTTGCTCGCCCCTGCTGCTCCGACCGTTTTAGCCCCTTTACGAGAGCCCAGCATGGATATTATCCAGCCGCCAGAGGAAGGTCCACTGGACCTGCAGCCCTCCAAGAGGACACAGACAACTTCTCAGCAACACTCAGAGAACTTGGAGAACCCACCAAAGGTGAGTGATGCAGAGCCAGCTGACTCTAAAGGCAACCTGGGCTATGCGTCTCTCCTCGTATCCGACTCCCTCCACCAGCCTGTTTTAATTGCTCCACCTGTTTCAAATTACTGTGTGATTCCTCCCAGTACCCCTGCTCAATCATCCAGTCAAAATAATCTTAGGGAAACTACCCCACCTGAGAGATCATCTGCACAGGGGCAGGGTGGTAGTACCTTTCAGCCACCTTCAGTACCCTCTAATCAAAATCCACCCTTTTCTTCTGGTGCCACGGCCTTCTCTTCTTCATCTCCTAACCCGGGTCCACTCAATCTGACTCGAGAAAACATTGCAGTGGCAGCATCAGAAATAACAATGCCACCACAGTCTCAGTCTGTCCATCCTCCTTTTTCAAGGGGGCAATCATTGAGTGGAGATAGCCACTCTGCTGTCCAGCTTAATTCACAGGCTTCTTCTCTCATGACTGCTTCTGTCTCTAATCATAATCAGCCATCAAATTATGAACTGCTTGATTTTTCTTTGGACCTACCACACTCCCAAGGCCAAGTATCTGCTCAGCCTTCTTCTCTACATGAGTCTCCACAGTCTAGCAATGGATTTTACCTGCAGGTCACCAAAGACTCTCAGCAGGGGGTAAGAGTGGAAGGAAATGCTTTTGTCCACACCCCAACTTCTTCATCTACCCCACAGGTACCACCTTCCCAAGCAGCTGTAAACACCCAACAGCCCCCAAATAATTCTTCTAAGCAATCAGATTCTCAGATTGCTCTGCAGGAACAAAAGGGTGCTCCTTCTGCTCCTGTAAGTGTGGCACAACCTTCTCGTGGTCAGTATTCAACTCCAGTGCAAGGGCCTCCTCCAGGAAGTGCTCCTGTTCCTCCAACTGCTTACCCTCCGGGACCAGGAGGGCCAGTACCTCCAGGGGCTCCCCAACCAACTCCAGGAGAACCACCTCGACCGCCATCGTCCGCAGGCAGCCATCCAGGCTATGGGCCGCCTCCTGTGCCAGGGCAGGCTTATGGTGGCTATTATGGTAATTATGCAGAAGGCCCAGATGGCAGAGCTCCCTATCCTCCTGGTCAGTACCCACCTCCACCTGGGGATCCAAGAGCACAGCCATATTATCAGGTAAGTTCTATATCTTTTTTTCTGTGCCAACTAATAAATATCCATTTGCCATTTTTGTGAGATTTTGCAATCCACAGTTGTGATAATAGGACCAAGCATGAGGACCCTTGGGAGCAAAATGTCACAAAAGTTCCCTTTTTTAATTGTTCTCAGGATGGTGCATACCGGGGCAGAACTGATCCTTGGTATGGCAGATATGATGGGGCGGGTTACCGTGATCCAAACTATCAGAGCAGAGAGTCCCAACCGGATCGACCCAACTCAAGGGCCAGTCAGTACTCTGACAGACCCTCATCAAGGTAGTTGCTAGTTGGACTGACCTTGTTTAGACCAAAAAATTAAGATGTTGTGAGAAAACAGGAAATTTATTTGAATTTTAATTCAGTTTTTACATAGTTTTTTCTTTTAATTCTAATTAGATTTTGACATGTAAATCTCTTTTTTTTTTTTTCTTCTTCTTGTGTAAATCTCATAATTTGTCTGCTGCTTTTCTCCAAAGGCAAGGTTATCCTGATGATTACCACAGAGCAAACAGAAGTGCCTACAATGAATATTATGCAGAGTATCCCAAGCACTATGATTATGGAGGTATGACCTACAGAATTTACATGTGTAGATATTTGATAGAAGAAATGAATGAATAACCTTATTTTTCTCAACTCATTCTTCGGAAAGGATACAACTATGGACAATATGACCCCCGATACAGAGGATATTATGACCAGTCCTACTGGTCTTATTACGATGAAGCATACAGGAACAGCTACTATAATCAACAAGTGTATCCTGGCAGGTATGTATTTAAAGCCCTTTCCACATCTTAAGTGCTCAGACATCTCTAAAATTGTTAATTAATCATATCATTATGTTAGGCAAAAGCCATTTTGTTTACGAATTCTTTACAACCACCTACAGGAAAGAAGGCTATGATGACCAGTGGCGGTACTATCCGGGTTATGATACCAGTTTTGACGATGAAAACCGCCGTGGTAGAGACGTCTATGGCGACGACTTTGACAGGCGCAGCGTGCACAGCGAGCAGTCGGCACACAGCGTGCACAGCTCCCACAGTCAGCACAGCAGACGGAGCAGCTTCAGCTCACGATCACAGCAGGTAAACACTTAGCGGGTTAGCTTTCAGGTGGCGTTCACTCCTTTAACAGCAATTTCTTCTCTGGAAAAAGGTTTTCTCTGCATTTGGTTTTACTGTTTCGCACTTGGTGTTACTTGTAACTAAATTTTGCAAGACTGCTACTGTTATTGATAAGCGGTAACTGTCAGGAGGCTACAGCTGTTGTGCAATGTTCAAGGCTGTAAATCTAATATTTTAACATTAATTGTCAATGTATAGATTTTCAATATAGGCTTGCATCAGATTTACATAGTGCCAGTGCAATAGGGGGCATTCTGAGCATCATTTTGCCTTATACTTGTTTGTTTGTCTTTCTTTTTCCTTTCATCTCGCTCTGCAGAGCCAAGTGTACAGGAGCCAGCCTGACCTGGTATCTGCAGTTTATGACACCACATCATCCACTCTGGCTGTGGATTACTCCTATGGGCAGTACCCGAATCAGGCTGATGCCTCCCAGAACTACAGCCAGTATCTCTATCCATCAGAGTACACTGCAGACAGCACCTGGATTGCCCCTGAACAACGTCAGTCTACAGTCCTCAGTTTCAGCACAGACTTAATCAGTCTCTAAATGCTAGCAGGCTCCTTACCAGATTTCAGATAAGTATTCTGTTCTGTATCTTATCTCCAATCTAGCTCCCCCTCGTCCTGCAACCCCAGAGAAGTTCACCATACCCCACCGCTGTGCCCGATTTGGACCAGGTGGACATCTGATTCAAGTTCTGCCTAATCTTCCCTCAGCTGGACAGCCCGCTCTTGTTGATATCCACAACATGGAGGTACATTTTTACAGATCATGTTGTCCGAGCTACTGTTTTTTACTTATTACATAAGTTATTTGTATTTGTATAGTATACATTATATCATTTATGTATATAAATAAAATTACTAAATATTTTATCCTATCAAAGGGATAAATAAAGTATTTTTCATTCATTTCATTTCATTCATTTCATCTCTTTTCAGACCATGCTGCAGGACACCTCAGATCAGGCAGAACTACGAGTGTTCCCTGGACCCCTTATTAGGTTAGTAAATTGGTGCAAAATAAAGTTGTTTATTCTTCCTGCATTTAAGGACCTTTTTGTATCAGTATTTCTATTACATTGGTTAGACTAGTCCCTGCGATCTAATATCTTGTGCTGTACCATCAGGGAGGAGACTCATAAGGTGGATGTGATGAAGTTCTCCCAGAACAAATCACTGGAGTGTTCCCGTGATAGCAACCTGTTGGACAGAGACTCTGCCCGTCTACTCTGGGATTTCATTGTACTGCTGTGTAGACAGAATGGGGTAAGTCTCTGCACACTATACTGTCGATCTATTAGACATAAAAGTGAAAGTTAGTTCTCTGATATTTATTAGTATTATTAATGGTGGTTCTTCATTTCTTTAGACTGTCGTCGGCACAGACATTGCTGACCTCTTGCTAAAAGAGCATCGCTCTGTGTGGCTACCAGGAAAAAGTCCCAATGAAGCTAATTTAATTGATTTTAACAATGAACCGTTGGCACGAGCAGAGGAGGAGCCTGGAGCCGGACCGCTATCCCTTCTGTCGGACACTTTCATGATTGTCCCAGAAAACATTGGCAAGGAAACGGAACGCTTCAGGGAGATGCTACTGTTTGGCCGCAAAAAGGTAAGAGATGCACATGCTAACTCTATCACAGTCATTTAATCTGAACTCTTTTAAGAAATGGAATCAGAAATATTTTCAACTTTTTCTGTGGAATAGGATGCACTAGAAGCAGCAATGAAGGGGGGTCTCTGGGGTCATGCCCTGCTGTTGGCCAGTAAGATGGACAACAGGACTCATGCACGTGTCATGACAAGGTAAACTAGCTGTGATATAAAAGATTTATAAACCACATTTGTCCTTTACTTCCTTTTGTTTCTAATGATGCAATGTTTATTTCTGTGTTTTTGTTGTTTAGGTTTGCCAATAGTTTGCCCATGAATGATCCTCTCCAGACAATATACCAGTTGATGTCAGGAAGGATGCCTGCATCGGCCACTGTAAGTGATGCTTTGGCCTTCTTTCCACTTGTTTTTTCCCCTCCTTTTTTAAGAAATAAAAGATTGTGCAGGGAATTTATTTGAGGTGTACTGACCTGCATGTCTATATTGCTACCACAACTGAGATATTTCTTTTATATGTGCAGTGCTGTGGAGAGGAAAAGTGGGGTGACTGGCGGCCTCACCTGGCTATGGTGCTGTCAAACCTCACACACAACTTGGACCTGGATACTCGCACAATCACCACCATGGGTGACACTCTTGGTAGGATTGTTCAAGAAATCGACAATTAAACAGCAGTTAACTGCTCACTCTGCATACTCTTCACCACAAACAACGTAATCACTCACACTCATTTTTCTTGGACCAGCTTCTAAGGGGCTGACTGATGCTGCACACTTTTGCTACCTGATGGCCCAAGTTGGTCTGGGCGTTTTCACAAAGAAGAGCACCAAGATGGTTTTGATTGGCTCTAATCACAGGTTAGTTTGACAGGCAGCCACACACAGCTCTGAGAGGCTGTGGGAGATAACCATGAAGTTTACAGAAAACAAGCCAAATGTGTAACTGTATCTCTCTTCGCTCCAGTTTGCCCTTTAATCAATTTGCCACCAATGAAGCAATCCAGAGGACTGAGGCTTATGAGTATGCTCAGTCTCTGGGCTCCCAGCCTTGTTCACTGCCCAATTTCCAGGTAGGTTTTTACTTTTATTTGATTGTCTTGACATATTAAATTGGCCTGTTCAGAGCCATTGCACTGATGTTTGTTTATGTCTGAGGAATGAGTTCTCTGATCTTTCATCAGGTGTTCAAGTTGATCTATGCATGCCGCTTGGCTGAAGCAGGCCTGTGCGCCCAGGCCTTTCACTACTGTGAAGTTATCTCAAAAGCTATCCTTATGCAGCCTTCCTACTATTCTCCAGTGTTCATCAGCCAGATCATACAGGTTTGCATATGTTTCCTTAGCTTCTCATTTTTAGATTATTAAAGATCTTCCCCATTTATTTTGCGTGCTGACAAGTCTCACTTTTTTTCTGTTTGCTGACAGATGTCAGAAAAGCTGCGGTTTTTTGATCCACAACTAAAGGAGAAACCTGAGCAGGAATTGTTTGTTGAGCCTAACTGGCTAAATGACCTCAGACAGCTGGATGGACAGATCAGGGTGAGGGAAAGGAAAAGTGTGTCTGCACACTGATAACTTAACTTTTCGCTGTATCTAGTGAATAATCTGTGTGATATGTGGATTGGACTTCTATTTAGAGTTAAAACAGGCAGATAAATAATCATGTCTCCTTAGTTCCAGGTCCAGGACTCAGAAAGGACTTGTTTAAACTTAATTAATAGTAATGTTTCAATTATAATTTTTTTTTCTGTGAACATTCATCAGATTGAGATATTCATTTTAAACATAAATGGTCATTTGTTTACATGTAAATGTTTGACGCTTGTATTTTCTTCTTTTTGTACCAGACTGGTGTGATCACCTGCAGTGTGGACAGAACAACACCTGCGCAGTTTGACTGCAGCAGTGAATGTTCAGACTTGGACCAACCAACTCCTCCTGAACCTTACAGCTTGCCGTTGGGAGTGGACGGCCCAGCTCCTGAAAACCCACTTATGAGCTCATTACTGCCTGGGCCTCCACCACAAGCAGTACAGTTGATGCCTCCAGGTGTGTGTGTGTGGGTGTATTCAAGCTTTTGTGTCTTACTCTGTGCTGCATTTAAGTAGTTTTAAGATGCGAACCTCATTTCTCAAACTGTTTTCCAGCTCCCACTTCTATCCTCCAAGATGGGATGGTCCATCCTCATCTTTTACCCCCCAATGATGCACCCCAGTTCTACCCAGTACCCCCAAGTGGACCCCTTGGCCAGGTCCCTATGCCCAGTTTTCCACCGCAGGATCCTGGCTTTGCTCATTCCCCCTTCCAGCCTCAGCCTGAGCAGTCAGAGATGTATCCAGGAGCCCATCAGCAACCCTACCCTCCTCCACAAATGAGCCAAATGTCACCACACATGCTTCCCCCACAGATGCCACATTCACCTGTGCAGATGAACCACCCTCCACATCAGATGCCACCCTCTCCTGGCCACATGCCACCTATGGAACATCCATCACAGATTCCCCCAGAAATGCACACTGCTCAACCAATCTCATCATCCCCACCAAGAAGCTCCATCATGCCCCAGATGGACTTGTTTGACCACATGGCTACCATGGTCAGTATCTGGCAGTCTGAACATCCAGAATTTCCATACGCAGGTGCACATCCCTCCATTTTATTAAATATAATAGAAAATCCTTGCTTTGTTTTCTTTTTGGTCTTGCAGGGTTCTGGCAGAACACGAACTACTTCACAATCTTCAATGCATTTGGTAGGTTTGTGTGTACCAGTTAAACTGCTGACATAAAGTACACAGATGAGACAAAACCCTGAAACCATCAGCTTTGACCTGTGGGATCATGTGCTGGGCTTTGGTGGATGGCAGGCCAGTGTGAATTGGACTTTTTTTATCCCAATCCATGTGTTCGATCAAAATCTGGATCTCAGAAGTCACCTGTATCAAAGCCTTGCCTCTGTGTTGTGCTCCATGAGCTGTCCTTGAGCTGTTTTTGTTGTATGGTAGGGCTTTGGGACATTGATAACACAATGGAGTGCCATTGCTGGTTCCCTTGCTTTTGCCATTTGCAGCTTAAACTCAATTGATAGTGTTGAAAACTTAATCTATATACGTTGTTGGATGTTTTTAAATCACCAGCTGGCATTTATAGATTATTCTGTTTATAAATCCTGTTGGTATCACCAGTCGTGAATACCGGTCAGCATTTTGAAACTTCCATCAGTATTGCCAGGACCATTCACAAACACAGACTGTTGTTTAAAAAGACTGATTATAATCTAAACTAGTGATATTAAAATATTTGTTTACATTAGAAACTTGGAATACACTACAGAGAGGTTAAAACATGTATTAAGTGACAGAATGACATAAAGGGTTATTCAAACTACTATATAGTCCTCTGAGGAGTTAAAGGAAGAATTAATATCCAACTCCTAGATTTATTGCATTAAAGTGACAGCAGTAGAGGAAAGAGATGATAGATTTCAATTTGCCTTGTTGACAATAATGCATTTATCATTTACTATTGATGTTGTATAAGCTGACACAATGTAGAAGTATAAAAATCTTGCAGTATGAGTAGTTAAAAGTATATCTGGGCAAGAAGTTAAACTGGTACTATGAGATGTCCTTCCACACGAAGGTCTATTCTTATATGTATTTTCTGTTCTTCAGCCATCAGGACGCAGCTCTCGCAGAGCCTCCGAGTCATCAACTCACTCTGGTGGAAGAGAGCGGAGCAACTCCGCCGTGAAACAGTCCTCCCCACCTCCACCCTCTATTCCTGAACAGCCTCGGAAAGAAGAGACAAAGAAAGCCAAGAAAGACTCTCCTAAAAAGGTTTGTGTTTCACACATGAAGCTCTCAAACCGTTAGTCTGTGCTCATACAATGTTCTGTAGTGTTTATTGTTTCTCCTCTTTGCAGAGCCGTGGCTGGCGGGACTGGATCTTCGGGAAGGGGAAGAATGAGGCTCACCTGCCAGATGACAAAAACCCATCTGTAAGTTGAAGTCATTTTACTTATGGATTTTATTTCTGCTCCATTTGCTCACAGTTTAACAAGGTTGTCATTATGTTTTTGTGTGAATATTCAGTATGTGAATGTATTGATGAAAAGCACTTTTTGTTGTCCAGATTGTGTGGGATGAAAAGAAACAGAGATGGGTTGACTTGAATGAGCCTGAAGAAGAGGTTGGTAATCATTTGTTTAACAGTTACGAACAAAAAAAAAGTAAATCTTTATATATTAAATCATTGTTTTTTGTTTTTTTCTCATCTCAAATGTTAGAGTAAACCCCTGCCTCCACCTCCCTCTGGCTTCCCAAAGATGCCTCAGATGCCTGGTCCTGGAGGGCCCGCTGCTCCACCAAGTAGCGGTCCTCCTGTCAACATGTTCTCCAGGAAGGCAGGTGAGATCAGCGTTATTCTGTGTGGATTTTAGTCACACAAATACAATTGACTTCTCAAACTGATGAGGGGGAAAAAAGAATTCCTAACTCTTGGATGTGTGTTATGCCACTCATATATGTTTCTGTATTCTCAGGTACCAGGAGCAGATATGTGGATGTTCTGAACCCGAGTAGATCAGCACAACCGAGTGGATTGGCCCCTGCTCCGGCAGACATCTTTGCTCCTTTGGCACCAATGCCCATGCCTGCTAACCTATTTGTGCCTAGTTCAGGTATGTTAAATGAGGATTGTGTTCGATAAGGGTATAAGCCATGATCCCCCCCAAGTTGACTTTTAGAAACATTTATGGTGTTTTTCAATGAGAGAAGCTTTGTAAAAGCATAAATCTACAAATCAATCTATGGCATGCAAGCTGAAATTTAAACACAAATCATTGAGTTGACAACACACATTAAATAATTATTTAATTGGATTCTTAAAACTGAACAAATGATTAACTGATTTCATGGCCTCTTCTGTACTAGAGCATTGTGTCCTTGTAGGTCCTTTTTGTCTTTTGTGGTGCATTCAAGTGCTTTTGTTTTTGCTTATGTAAGCAAACTGTAGAGGAACCTTTTTCCACATCTGGTTTTATTGCCTGCTTAGTGTTTTAGGGACTCCGAGACTTCTGCAGTGATTTCTGTTAGATTTTAGAAATGAGGCAACAGAGCAATAAGTATTAAAATTAGCAAATTTTTTCCTCCTTTTGGGTAAAAGCTCCTGACGATCAACAACCTCTGGAGGGCAGTGAAGGTGGAAGTCAAGAGCAGAATTCACCAAATGCCAGCGCAGCACCACAGGTTTCTTATTACACCATCTTTTGAATCATTTTGATTAAAATTTTTAAACATTTACACATTATTACTTCAAAAATAGCTTTTTAGATTAAAATGTATTGATATATTAACCCATATTTTGCAAGAAATTTCAGCGAGCCTTCAATATGAGAGGTCACACCCAACCAAAATCTCTCTACACATTCACTTTTTAAAAAAAAAAATCTTTGGCATTTTAATGTGTTCAGATGTTCAGCCCGACGGTTTTACCGCCAGCTTCAGAAGGACTTCCTGCTCCTGATGGCTCCCAGTCTGGGGAGGTAAGACCACACCAGTCCCTCTTTAGCTGCTATTTTAACAAGTCGTGCTACCAATGAAACATGATGCTTGACAGCTAACAGACACCCTGTGTAGTTTGCATATTTCTAATTTAATGTGAGACAAAAAGAACTTGAGAATGCATGCATGTCAATTCTAAATCTTTGTTCATGTATCATGCTGAATGCCCGGATAATTATAATTCTGCTCCATGTGCTGCTGTTATATAATTCTCTTCATGTCTGCTTTTTCCAAGAACCACATTTTTCTAACGCTGATCCATTTTTATTCTGAACTGTTGGATAGTGAAATCAGATCTAATCAAGTGCATGGGAGGTTATTAATATGGGTTTGTGTTTTTTGTCTATTTATTTCTCTCCTGCTTTTTTTTTTTTTTTCTTTTTTTTTTTTTTTTAAGCTCTCACGTTCTAGCTCAATGAGTTCTTTATCACGAGAAGTGAGTCAGCATTTAAACCAGGTACCTCTAGTTGGGCCTCAGAGGGTCTGTTCTCATTTTTCCTGCCTCACCACATTTTACCAGCACGCTTCACCATTTACACCCACTATGCCGCCCGTTTTAACCCAGGATGTCTACCCACTCACCTGCTGACCGCCTCCATCATTATCAACTGATCTTTGTATATATTTTAGAAGATGAAGATGGAAGAAAAAGAAAATTGGAGTTTAAGTTTATTTTCAGCCATTCTAGCATTTTAACTTTGTGGATGTAAATGTCAATCTGTTGGTTGGCTCACCACTTTGATCCAAAAGTCCTAATGGATTAACTGTCCATCTAATGCTGCAAATATCATCTTCTTATCAGTGGAAATCTCTAAACATTTTCTCAATATTCTGGCTCAAAGTTTTTACACCATGTAATAAATCAAAGGTAGCATATTTTACTGTCTTTATGTTTCTGCCAGTATAAGTTTAACAGGGTTTGTTTTGAATGAAATACTTTGAAAAATGATGGAGATACAAAATATGACAATTCATCCAATTATTACAATCAGTAATGTTATAACTTATTTGCAACCAAATACTTGTAAAACTAGTCATCATCCCATCAGCTCTGATGTTAATCTGCTATGCTTAAATAATGAGTGGGCCACAGATTATACCTACTGATCATCAGCATGTTGGTGTCAATCTGGGATTGTTAATATTCTGTTCAGTGCACCACAGCGTCCAAGTACATTTCCACAGAGCTGCTAGTTTGGCTTCAAAATTCCTTTCCAGTAGGGAAACATTTCTATGGAAAGTAAATTCAAAGATCAGAGTGAAACTTGCTGGAGACTGTTACAGGGAACCATCAAAGCTCAGTCTTATTAACCTGACACAGCTTGCATGGCTACTAAAATAATCGTAACGGTGGTTTGTAATGCTGCCTCACTGTGGATTCATCTCGCACTGTTTTTCACACAACCCTGGTTTCTCTTTTTTTTTTTTTATGTTTATTGTGGCTTGAGTGCACCCTCCTTATCTGTCTCTCCTGTAATGTGATTCTATACTAATTCATAGTAAGTAGTAATTCCTTTTTTTCCCCCTCTAACAGGGTTATCCTGCACAGGGAGCTACGCCTACTTGTGGCGTCACCTTTTATAACCCTGCACAGTTTGCACAGGTTAGAATTCAGATTGAAAGCTTTTATCGTTTTTCAGTTACTTGTATTTTTTCTTTCTTCCATTTCACTCTTAAATCTGTCCTTTCTGTTGTTTTTCCAGACAAATGCACCATCAGGAGGTGGAATGCGCTCTGGGCGCTTGGGTGGTCCACGCCAGTACCCCGTGTTAAAATAAACATGATCCGGCAGAGAGATTTTGTAAACTGATTCGGACAGAATGAAGTCCTACTCGAGAGTAAATGAAGCACATGGACATATTACTCTCTTTCTTAAGGACTCCTCCTTTTGCCTTCACTTTAGAAGAGCATAATCGCATCATGTCCGTCTTTGTCCAACAGCTTAACCACTTTGTTGTTGTTTTTTTTTTTTAAGCCCAGTAGGAATCGCTGGTGAATTTGTAACAGTGTTTCCTTGAAGGGCTTATTCCTGCATTCAAACAGGAAACTGAGTTGAATAATGAATTTTAGCATGGGTAAACACTTATCCATGGATGCATTCATACACAAATTGTATGTTTATGTAGGCATAATTTAGTGTACAATAAATGAATTGCTCCACTAAAGCTGCCCAGCTTCCCCTAGAATATAACACTGTTAACAGAGCGATCATCCCTCGTCCCGTTTTACGCTTCTCTTTTTGTCTGAAGTCCAAACGTCTGCTTGTATGCGTGAAGGATGGAAAGAAAGTGGCACCTTTTGACTTTGACTTTGACATTGTGGACTTGTATGTGAGCTCTTCGGTGGTCGGTTAGCTGGAGAGGACATTTTGTGTGAGTGATTTGTGTCAGTAGTGCTTTGTCTTGCTGTGTTGTTGGCTTTTTTTTCTTTCAGTAGCCCTCCAGTAAAAGAAGCATGTTGGATGACACAGGAAAGAGCGAAGGTCTGCCGTGTTAAGATGCAAATCATTTCAGATATTTATTTAATTGTCCTCCTGCCCATCTGCTCTTCACTTTTTAAAACACGTCAGGGTCTTGTTTTTGTCCACATTTAGCTCCAAATTCTCTGTAGAATTTCGTATATAATTAAATGAAGGGGATGGTCAGAAAAGCAGGAGCCAGGATTGCAGCGCAGATGCATTTTAAATGTTGCTGAAAATGAATCTATCCAAATATTTGTATATCAGATTGATTGTATTTATGACCTGTAGGCAGAAAGGTGTGTGAGCGTGCGTATGAAGTTTTTTTTTTTTTTTCCTGATAGGCTTTGACAAAATGCATTTATGATTGAAGAGATTATACAAATCATATTCTGATCATTTGTATCGGCCGCTTCTGCATTCAAATAAATCTTTATCTAAATTGTGAACTGTGAGTTAGTTGTAATCTAAATACTACTTGTCATTTTAATTTGCTGACGTCAGTCCCAAATGTTTTGATTCAGTAACTTTGTAGACAACACTTTACTTTTGTTTCAGAGAGGCAGTTGTCCCATGTTTTAGGATTCCTCATGTAAAATTTACTAAAACACAAAATGTAGAAACAAATAGTAATAAAGGTATTTTTTTGCGCTCTGTAGCACTTTGAAAGAGATGTCTAATGGTTTCATTCATTACAGGAAATGGGGATTTTCAAATAAACATGCACTCATTTCTTTTTTTTCCCCCCAAAGGGAATTTTAAGATCTAATATATGAAGCATCTGAAATGAGTTTATTTTGTTTTTGTGTCGTCTTTATCTTAGTCCTCAGTCGGGCTTGGTTATTGGGCAGTATTTGTTTATTTCAGATATATTAAAGAATATACAGTGTAAAGGTTGAGTCCTTTGCAACTAAAAATGAAAGAAAAATCATCCATTTCAGTGTAAATATGAAGGAAAAACTAAACCTAAATCTAAACCATTTGTCATGTTGATCATGCAAGATACCAGAACTTCCATTTGCATTTATTTTCCAATACATTTATAAGTGCACCAGTGTGATCAACTTACTACTCAACAAAAACAATTGATTACCCTCAAAGTTTCTCCTCAGTTTTAATGCTTTGAACCACAAGATGTCATCAGATTGCACTGATAATGAAAATTCCTTATCAGTTTGACAACAAGGTGACTGTGCAGAATCCACCACGATCTCTTATGCTTTATATTTTCTGAATATTACACAATGGTGCCAGATTCAGCAGGCGAAGTGGGTAAACTTAAGCTTATTTTTTGACAGAAATGTTTACACATGCAAAACTTATAGTAGGATTACAGCCGTTTTCAGATTGTGAGGTATGAAAGCGAGGATTGTAAAGTGCAAATGTACAACAACTATTTACAAGTTTTCTGATGCACTTTGGCCCACAAACCAACATAATTAGTCACTACAACAGAAACACAGCTTGGATGCTAATAGTATTTGTCAATGTCAGCAGTTTTTCTGACACTGAAGTCACAAGGATGGCTACAAATACGGGGCATCCTTAGATATAATTATTAGTATTTTATGATGGTAAATACAGTTAAATTATTTTAAGTACAGTATTAAAACAAGACTAAACATGGCATTATAGTTGGCAGCATTTATATAAATACATCTTTTTGATCCTTTCAAAGGAAATCCTTTCTTGTGGATCACTGTAAACAAATTTGTCACACAATGAGTCTGCTCTCTTGTGGAAGGCTGGCTCACAGGCAGAGCAGTATTGATGAATCATTATCTTTCATAAGACGCAGGCACACGTTCAGTCCTTTCTTCTGGAAAATCACAAAAGAAAACATAAAATTCTCTCCAGCTGGATAGAGGCCTTTCAGCTATCTTCTATATAAAGCCAATCAAACTTTTTATGCAGTCGGTTTAAAACAAAGAAGACTTAACAAGCTTTATATTTTTTGATTTGATTGAAGTCATTGATTAACATATTCCGTGTGTGAAATCTTCTCTTCTGGGGGAAAAGAAAAGGCTCAGCTCTATGTATTCAGTGCTGCTTGTGCTTTCTGAACAGCGACCTCCAGCATGGCGTGGTCACTGAGTAGTTGTTGGAGAGTGGCCGGGTCCATCTCCAGGAGCATACCTACATACATGCATAAGAATACAAACCAGAGATCTTTTAATATGTTGAAGAGAATTTGGTCATATCCCATACCTTGTAAAACCCCAACTGTGAGGAACACATCTAAAGATGTTGTATATTGGCTGGTAAACATGCTGTAACATGTCACCTGTGATATCATTTGCATGAAGCGGATCCATCTCCTCCACAAGTGACAAGAGCTTCTCTCCTAGTCTGTCAGTATCATCAGCATCTGATGAGTCACTGACATCTGTCTCCCCCTGGTTCATCCTGAAGGGAAACAAAGGTGTTATTACAATCAGGCATCAATATAAATTCTTTAAGATTTTCAACATTAATATGAACGTCTATTGGTCCAAGAGGTCAATTAAAACCGGGCTAAAAATGAAGGAATACAACACATGCAACGAAAGATTACGTGCAAAAACTTCAAACTAAGTTAAACTAAACTTAGAAAAAGTAAGGAAATCTGTTTGGTTGATTATTTCTGCACTTTAATAATTCCAACTGGTGTTGTATTATAAATCATTTAATAAAAACCTGATCTACAACGTAGTTTAACCCGTTAACTGGCTAAGGCCTCCCCTGTGGGCCCTCTTCCTAAAAGAAAGCTTATAAAAGTTTAAATCTAAAAGAGTGAGAGAGATTTAGAAAGTTACTCTATAAAGAGACATTGCTTTCGCATGTACTTTAAAAAGTTTGAAAACAGCATCTAATTCAATTAGGAGATGCCTTTGTTAGAAGTTTGTGGAAATTTTTGTTGACAGTTAAGGGGATAACTTGCAAGGATTGTGCTTATTTGGAATGAACTACACAACTAAACATGTGGCTAGCGCGTCCCAAAAAATGTGCCAAAATCCCCTGCAATATGCTGGTATTCACTGTTGTTTTGAGTTGCTTGGTGGATTGAATGATTTCACTTTTCCAAAGTAATAAGGAAAAAACAACACATGTTCACCATTTTTACACTTGATTTATCTCACCCTGTGAGAGATCTCAGTAGAGTGTGGAAGATCCATACTCAGCCATAACAGCTTGGTTCCTCCTCCTTATTCTGATCATCAACCTGGTTACATTTTGCTGTGGGATGGCATCCCATCCTCAACCAGGAGTTGTTGAAGGACAACCAAATCACTCTAGCATGTACAGCACAGCCAAGTTGATCCCACATGTAGTCAGTTAGGTTAAGGTCTGGATTCTGGAGGTTTTCTGTGATGATTGCTTAGTGGGAAAGAGTGTTGCCATCTTGGAGGATGGAGTAAGGCCCCAAATTCTGGAGATATGGAATCACTGTTGGCTCCAGAAACTCATTCCAATATGTCTGTCTATCAATTATGTGCCAGTCATTCACCTGTGATTGGCACACACCTCGCAGCACTAGAATCTCAAAACAAGAATTGATACCAACAGGAGAATATTACTGTGGATTTTAGCCCATTTTTTGTGGGGGACTACCCTCATGTTAAGCTGCTCTGCTCATTTCACAGAAGCACGATCCTTACAAGTTATACCCCGTTGTAAAGGTGATTAATCAGGCTTTTTGATAATGTATAACACGCAACCAACCAACCAACCAACCATTTTCTGTACCGCTTAATCCATTCCGGGTCGCGGGTGGGCTGGAGCCTATCCCAGCAAGTATCAGGCGAGAGGC